>OW386561.1:10640871-10805871 GCA_936435175.1 Glyphotaelius pellucidus | reverse complement strand
GCTTTATTTTAAATGTTCTGATATACTGAGTTTAAATTTAGAAATCGATTGATGTCGATAAACGTCAATTGAAGTATATTTATTTCCGAGTATATGATGTCTTTGTATTGGAGAGTTTTCAAAATAATTATTAGTAGAATTCGTAACAAAGTAAAGTGCATTAGAACGGGTATCACGCGTGGGTACTCTAAAATTAATTTTACAAGTTAAATCGAGGGCGTCCAGTCTGCCATTTGATATATTAAAAAGGCAAACTAAATCGCTCACTACACGCCTTGACGTTAAATTGCTTATATTGAGTAATTCCATTAGATATACATAATTTAGTTCTTTGATAGGTATTCCGAGTTTATAATTAATAAATCTTAAGAACTTATGCTGTACTCTTTCAAATACAAAAATTCAAAGGGAAATTTTACCTAGATTTTAAAATGGTACTTGTTTTTGCGATATCTTCAAATAGAAGAAATAA
This sequence comes from Glyphotaelius pellucidus, assembly GCA_936435175.1. Classification (NCBI taxonomy): domain Eukaryota; kingdom Metazoa; phylum Arthropoda; class Insecta; order Trichoptera; family Limnephilidae; genus Glyphotaelius; species Glyphotaelius pellucidus. Next base: position 10,805,399 of record OW386561.1, on the reverse strand, counting down.
ATAAGACAATTATAATATCTTGGAAATATTCTGAAATTTGATGAGAAATTTAATGTTTATATCGGATAAGTAACCCTCTAGGGACAATCAAAGTGAGTTATCATGCGTACATCTGTTGGGGACAATATAAATAAACAATGCATGTTTCTTTCCATGAACCATTTTATGTCATTTTCGATTTTTATTTATTTATTTATTTGTAAGAGACAAACAGCTTTTACATTAAATATAGATACATACATATAAAATTAAATTAAGTTAAGCCAAAAAGGTCTCCTTTGTTAAAATTATTTGAAGATGGAGTTTTATTAGATCTAAAAATTAATTTTTGGTGAGGGGAAGAGGAAGAGGAAAATAGAATAAGGATAGGAGATGCTCCCGATACATTTTACAATCTTGAATTAATTTTCAATCGTACGCGTTACTTCTATTCGGTATTTCTGAAGGGTATTGTTAAAAATGTCTATATTATTGTAAAATGTTGTATTATATTGCGCACATAAACGGGGAATCAGGGAATTTTTTATAATGTTAGTTCTACATGATGGTAAATAAAATAAGTCGGATTTTCTTGTTGATCTTGTCGGATTATGAATGTTTATTTAGTCGGTAAGCTCTGGCGAGTCCAGGCCATTATTCAAAATTTTAAATAAAAAGGTTTGGTCAAAAATTAAGCGTCGTGTATATAGGGAGTTGAAATTGTGAAATTTTATTAGATTCGGTGTAATTTGAAAAGTGTAAGTTTTGTTTGTAATTTATATGTTTAAAATTTTTTTTTTAATACTTTGGATTCTTTCGACATGAACTTGATATAAAGGAGTCCAGATCGGTGTGCAGTGTTCTAAGTGGGGACGGACGTACGCCGTGTAAAGGGAATAAAGAATTTTAATGTTGCGGAAAGGTTTTGTTATACGAATTATAAATCCCAGCATTTTGTTGGCTTTGTTGATGATTTCGTCAGTGTGTCGTATAAAGTTTAATTTAACGTCCATTATTACCCCAAGGTCCCTACTAGATTCTACTTCTTTAATTTGTGTCCTGTTTATTGTGTACTCGAAGGAAAATTTATGTATGTTGCGTGTAAATGATATTTTATTGCATTTTGAGGTATTTACAACAAGTTTGTTTAATTTACAGTAGACAAAAAGACGATTGAGGTCCTCTTGAAGTTTAATGCAGTCTTCGATTGATTTGATAACTGATTATATTTTTTATCGTCTGCATATGCTAGATAATTAGCGTGTAAAAAACATTTGTGAATATCATAAATATATACATTAAATAATAATGGTCCTAGATGAGAACCTTGAGGCACGCCGGAGGGTACGGAGAAAAAGCTGGACTTTGTTCCCTCAACTGAAACACATTGAAGTCTGCTCTGAAGGTATGAAGTGAGCCATCGAAGTAAGTCACCATGGATGCCTAATTGATTTAATTTTTTAATAAGAATAAAATGGTTTACTTTATCGAAGGCCTTAGAGTAATCAGTGTAGATTGCATCTACTTGGTTTCTTTTATCCATATTACTCGTTAAATATTCTGTGAAGTTTACCAAATTTGTTAGTACGGATCTTTTTTGTAAAAATCCGTGTTGTTGGTTTTGTATATTGTGAACCACCGTCGTATATATTTGATCGTAGACAATTTTTTCAAAGAGTTTACTAAATACTGTGAGAATTGAGATTGGGCGGTAGTTAACAATGTTGCTTTTTGAACCTGTTATGGATAGGGATTATAATGGCTTCTTTAAATTTTGCAGGAAATTTTCCTGATCTTAATGACAATGTAAATATGTTAGTTAAAGGGTATGAAAGATGTTTGGAGCGTTTTGAGACAAAGTATGTTGAGATGCCGTCGCTACCAGCGCCCTTATTTATATCTAAATGCTTCATGTATCTATCAATCATTAAATTGTGTATTTGTACGTTCCCGATCGGGTCATGATTTTACGTTACAATGGTTTGCACATTCACGGTTGTTTATCAATTGTATAAATTGTCCACCACGTTTATTAGTAATGCTGATTCAATTTGAGAGGTGGGTATGTGTATCACCGCCCAGGGAACCATTTATTGGATAACCAACACCTCTGCCGTAGGTCACCCCAATAAGTTTGCACGTTTGGTGACTTAGCAAGGGTGCCCGGGTTTATCGAGTGATATGTGCACAGATCTTGGCGGAAAATGCGCCTGCCTACCAGCTGCGGGGTGGGCCAGATTGGGAGAGGTTTGGGGAGACCTTTTGGCCTCTCCATATAGCCTTTTTCGACCATTTGTCTTGCACCGCAGCGGGAAGGATGGATTCATACGTCCGTCACTCCTGAACACACTGACCCCTAGATTCCTGCCAACCCTTCATACCTTTCTCCTTCCCAAAACTTCCTCTCCTTCCTATTCTTGAAAAGACTCTTCCACACAATATCTTCAATGATGACATAGGTCGTGAGTCGTGAGGGGATTTTGATCCACAGGTCCTCCTAACGGGTTAATGTTAACAAAAAACCCACAGAATATATGTTAAGAATGTTATTACTTATTACATAAGGCTGATTTTAGTCTTACGCCGACCGCACGCGCACCGACGGCGCTGATGGTCGAGATATATGAACTTCTAGGAAGCGTTTTTGAATGACGCGTAGCTATCAGCGCGCAAGGTGGTCAGCGCTGATGACTACGCGGCCGTACGCGTCGCGCGTCGGCGCCGCGTAGCTGTCAGCGCTGACAATCGCACGAGCGCCTCTGCTTTCAATGAGCGTTCTAGTGTCGAGCGGAGCGGACGTCGTCAGCGTGTACAGTCACGGCGAATCGAATCGATTTTTTTGGGATAGATAGTACGAAGCAGCAATAACTAATACACTCCGCATTTTGGTCTTGGTATTGTACAGTAAGGCGGTCAGTACGATACTGAAACGAACCACGCTGAGCCTCAGCGCTGACGAACTACGCGCTGATCTATGAGCGCTGACGGTGAGCATGAGACTAAAACCAGCCTTAAAGTCTGTCGTTAACATTTGCTCCGTTTACCAACAGAAGTGGCGCAATCTATAATTTTCAAAGAGAACTGTAGAATGAAACTATAACAGTGGGAACGGATTTTTACTTGCTAGTTCGTAATGAATGTGCGACTGAAATTTTGGATGACAGAGATGACATAAAAGCAAGACAATTCCTGTAGGAACCTATGTAAGAAAAATATGCTTGGTTGTTCGGTGTTTTTTTCTTTATCACCTGTATCAACTGTATAACATCATCCCAATCAATGATTTATTCGTCATACCAAGGGCAAAGACATTGCGATATTATAAGAGGAAGGTTGGTATCTCCGGTGTTAACGTATCCATTTTGTATATCAGAAAGTTGTTAATTGATTCTGGTTGGTCCTGAGGGAGGACGTACTGGCAAGTAAATGTCGACAAGGGTTTTCAAAAATGTTGTAAGCTTCGGTGTGTTTTTCTCTAAGCAAATCTTTTTCATTTCACCAGATAATTTGGTTGTGGATTGTGGGCTATCTGTCAGAGAAACTCTGATTCAGTGAAGTCAGATTTGTTTTGAATTTAATTTTCTTTTTTTTTTTAATTGAAACTGATTGTGTGAAGAATTGAGCTTTGTCATTTTTAGAGATATCTAAAAACAAATTTAACAGTCGAAATTTATTCTTTAAATATACGGGTGTTGGTGATTTACATGACTCACTTTAACTATAGATTCTTGACATTATTTGAAGTAAAAAATATACATGAGATTTTGGTCTCCGGTGACACAACGCTGTCCGCAACGTTGGCTAAAGAAGGATGTAGCGCAACACGGCATAACACCCCAAAAACAAATAACGAAAAGACTTAAGCTGTGTTTGGTGACCAGATCTGAATAGCCAGGAACTTCCCCACCTTCATCCTTCATGGGATGCCATGGTCTCTCTGGCTCAAATAAAATGAAAAAATAAATTAAAAAAAAACAGTTAGGAGCGGGGTGACGGGTTGATCAGTACTCGGCTGAGTGACCAGTGACAACATGTGGAAGAATTTTTTTGGTTTGATTTTGAAGAAAAACATTTAAAAAAAAAGATATCTAAAAAGTCGCCGGAGACCGAAATTTTATTTATATTTTTTACTCCGAATAATGAAAAGGATATTAGTAAGTCAAGTACGCCTCTTAACATCCTTTACATTACTTCTTCTTTGCACTGTCCCAACTCATTGCCTAGGTAGGCTGTTGGGTTCGACTCTTCTCGATCTCAGGCCATAACTTCATCGGTTCTAGGTATCGCTTTCATCCAGGCCTTTGCTTTGTAATATTTAGGAGCATTGAGTCATCCAGGAATTCTTACACCCTTTATTGAACATTTTGCTCATTCTACGTATTTTCGCTGGTAAGGGGTCCAAACAGCAGAAGTATGGTCTAGTTTTGATCTTGTATATAACATTGATGCCATTGCTTCGGGCTTGAAAAATTGTAATTTTAATTTTTTATTTTTTTTATTTGCTGGCAACTCGGGCGTTTATTCAAATAACAATATTATACAAAAAAATAAATATGCGTACATGTACACATAAATACATACATACGCATCTATATACATATTAATCCATATAAACACATACACACATATACACACAAATATAACATACATACACACATACATACACAAACGTATACGCATGCATGCACATAATCATAAAAATCAAAAGTGTGCAAAATTTAACCAGCAATCTAAATTTTTAAGAAGTTATCGTGGAAAGTATAGTTTCATAAAATCAAGATTTTCGCTAGCATCTAAAAATAACAACATTTCAACAAAATAATATAAAGTATTAATAAACTAGACGTGCGTAAAACATAAGCAAAAACGTAATATTCACAGTTTTCTTTTTATCGTTCGTTGTTTGGTGAAAAAGTGGCAACCCTGTCAGTTAGAGGGGTAAGGGTAGGATTGTAGAGAATATGGGAAAGTGTAGGTGTCGGTGTAAGGGCGGCAGGTGAAAGGGTTGGTTGAACCTGTGTTGCGGTGTCGGGGGTGGTGCCGGGTGGGGTGGAAATACGGTTTCATTAAGGCGATGAATCGGGTGGTAATTGGTGATAATTAAGACTGGAAAAGAGGCTTTATTTTTGAAAAATAACCCACTTACACAAAACTATTGGAATTCAGCGTGCTAGAAGTAGGTTCTAAAACTGAGCTTTTAATGGAAATTAACTTGTACGATTTCTTACATGATTAATCTTATTCTTTTATATTCGTATATTATGGCGGCCTCGGTTTAGACTACGAATCCAATCAGAAGTCGCAAGCTCAAATAAAAGTACGCTAAACTAACTAACTAACCATCACGCCGTTTCCCCGCAGGGGTAAGCAGAGAGGACGGACCGCCAAACAACTCGGTCCTGGCACACACTCTTTGCTTCACTCACATTCATACATCGTCTCATACATACTTTTCTATTATTCTGACTTTTGACAGGCCCGACTCAAGTATCTGATTCACTTGATCGTGCCACGTCTTCCTCGGGCGTCCCCGGCTTTTTTTTTTTATTTTTTTTTTATATTAACTCCACACAGGAGGCCCTGAAGGAGATAATTTCCCTCAGGGCCTATGTCATCTTTGAAGATGCTGTGTGGAGGGTGCTGTTGAGGAGAGGAAGGAGTGAACATGGGTCTTGAAGAGACCCATATTGTAGGAGGGAGGAAACACAGAAGCCGGCAAATCGTTCCACAGCCGGGCTGTTAAACTCAAGAACGAGTCGTAGAAACGACCCGTTCTCATGTGACTAATGTCAACCGTGTACAAATGTTGAGCGCGTGTTTGGCGTGTTTCCCGACTATGCACCGGTGCCGAGGGGATCAGTGACGCTAGTTCCTCGGAGCATCTTCCATTGTAATACCGGTAGAACAAGGACAGCATTCCCACCTGACGCCTGTGCTCTAAAGATTGCAGTCCATTTGTTAAGTTAGGAGAATCTATTAAACGGACCGCCCGTTTCTGCACAGAGTCGAGGGTTTTTTTCAGGTATTTTGGGACTCCAGACCAGAGGTGGCTGCCAAATTCAACCGTGGGGCGCACTTGCGATTTGTACAGGGTTAGCAGTTGTGCTTCTTCTACCATTCACATTTGCGTCATACTTGGAGCAGGTGGATGAGTTTGTGTATCTGGGTAGTATGTTTGCGAGAGATGGGAAGGTTGATACAGATATTGAAAGAAGGGTAAATGCCGGTAACTCCATTAATAGAGGACTGAATGCCGTTGGCGCTAATAAAAAACTGTCAAAAGAAGCGAAGCTAGCAGTCCACAGTGGAGTCCTGGTACCTACCCTGATGTATGGCAGTGAGAAACGGAACTGGCAGAGGAAGGATGAAAGTAAACTGAATGCTGTTGAAATGAGATCCCTGAGGCGTATGTGTGGTAAAACTATGTATGATCGTGTGAGAAATGTGGAGATCCGCAAATAATGTAAGGCTGATGTAAGCATAATGAGTAAGATTAATAAAGGGACCCTCAGATGGTTTGGGCATGTAGAGCGAATGAACGAAGAAAGTAGTGTAAGAAGAATATATGACGCAAATGTAAATGTACGCTTTATTAAAATAAATCATTAAATATATAACAATGAATGTTTCTTTGTTTGTCCCTTAGCCACTGGAGCGACAGAGCAATTTAAAACTTTTTCTTTCGATTGCTCGAGAAGATAATTTGAATATTTCCGCCCACCTTAAAAAAATCATACCTCCGAATTTTAACATGGAGACAAGCAAACTGATTATAGTTCTGTATAGCCAATGAATTTTCCTATCTTTTGTTGACTATCACATATTCGTAGAATTTATAAAAAAAAATATTATAAAATCATAAACTTCTACTTAATCCATACTAATATTATAAATGCGAAACTGCTCGAGTTTGTTTATGACCTTTTCACGCATAACACAATATAAAGACTTTAATAATTCTTTCACCAATATAAAGCTAAATTATATGCGCAGACGACAGGTTGTATATGATGGTAAGCTCTGGGGTTATGAAATTATAAATATTAATATATTATATTTGTTATACGTTTTCTGTCGCTAACAAAAGCGAGTTTTTGCTAAAGTCAGAAAAAAATCTTTTCCATGGAAACAATATTGATATATTTTTGGGCTCTATGCTGGTAGCTACTACTGCAGAAAATTCAAATATTAGAATTCGTTTTTTTTTGGACAAGCTTGGAATAAATGTCAGATGAGAGTTCTTATTTTAAAAATATAATTCGTAACGATTATAAAGACTGAATGATAAATAGATTATTTTTTTATTATATTAACGAACTTCCAAATATTTAAATAAAAATAAACATCCGAAATGTTTGTAAGCGCATAAATTCCGAACGAATGAAGAAAATTGGATAAGTAATTCTTTTTTTCTTTGAGCTATAGCATTATGAAATTTAGGTGGTAGGCGAGATGTTTGAAAACTGAATGTAAGGGAATGAATATATGGAATGCGGGAGGGGATGGGGGTGGGGTGGGGGGGAGATAATTGATAAGTGCAAGCGCTTCAGTAATTTCCCGTAATACCATGCGAGCGAAGCCGCGGGGAAAAGCTAGTTATTTATAAATTAGGGAAAAATTGCCAAAATTGTCAACAAAGCACTACGGTACTTTAAATTATGCCATATTGTGACAAAAAGCGCTTCCGTGGTTAGGCGTTCCTAAACCATTCATCCGATTGCGATGAAATTTTGGAGATTTGATGTACGCATGCCCGCAATGGTCTATATATAATAGTGAGCTCTGACGTTATGAAATTATTTCCTATACTATTCATGAAATTCCGATAAAATTTTGGTGAGTTGTTGTGTACACACCTGCGAAGGTTTCTATACGTTTTGGTGAGTTCTGGCATTATGATATTTGCATACAAATTTTGTAATATGTGGCGCATGAGTTGTTTGACAAATGATTGTGTTTCGTGTAGTTTGGCTGCAGGAGGGAAGGAGGGAGAGGAAGGGGAATCCAGGAGGAGCGGAGGGGAACCAAGAATCAAAAGTAAATTCAATTTGGGAGGCGGGAATTGGTACCGCCGCCCCGGGAACCTTTATTGGATAACCGACATTTCTGCCATAGGTCACCCCAAGTGGTTCGCTACGTTTGGTGATTTAGCAGGGGTGCCCGGGTTCATGGGGTGAAGTTTGTCTTGGCGGATGACCAGGACACACTGAACCCCAGATTCCTCCCCACCCTTTAAACCTTTTTTTCCCAGAACTCTCCTTCCCTTCCTTTCCTTAAAAAAACCCTCCACACAGCATCTCCAAAGATGACATAGGCCCTGAGGAAAATTATTTTCCTCAGGGCCTCCTGTGTGGAGCTCATGTAAAAAAAAAAAAAAGTGAATTGCGACTACTTGGCCCTAGGCGAGCCAATGAAAGTTTTTAAAATCTGAAATCTGACTCATACATGTTCATTTTTTCACAGTGAACTTCGAAATAAACAAACAAAAATACGGTATGTCAATAATATACATTCGTGATGAAATTCGATGACGAAAAAAAAACAATTTAAAAGAAAATTCGGTAAAAATGTAAACGTCCGCTTCACGGATAATACGGAATTTTCCTTGTCAAAGTTCGATACACGCCTAATACGGAATATTCCTTTTTTAATTAATAGATAATCAAATATGACATTCGCCGGAAGTACCGACCTTATGAAATAAATTAAAATAAAAACCATAGTACCTAATTCAAATTATTCCCTTGAGGTGATTTTTCACAAAAACGGCGCTCTACAAATTTATTATTATTATTATTACTGGGTTGAGGTTCACGCTGCGAAAGCTTAATATTATCCATCAATAAGATTTACATCCCAGGTTTTGAATGATTTGTATGGCAAGCAGGGTTTGTCTTTTCTTTCCATGTTCTTCTGTTATAGATACAGGTTCAAAGTTATCAATAATGTTTTCACTTCATATTGTGAATATATTAAATTTATTAATATTGTAAAAAAAACATTGTTCAATGCATTTTGCACTAATCTATATACATGCGAAACATGGTGTAACTACCGAACCACCTCAATGGAACGACTCCGGATCCAATATAATGATGCATGTAGAATTATATTTGGATTCAGAAGATATAGCAGTGCATCGACAATGTTCAATTAACTAGGATTGCACGGATTCGCCGGTCTAAAGAGACATCGGGTCACTGGAGCCAGGATGCGGCTAATGACTTCTGACAATGCAGTGGTGACCGCAGCGTTCTAGCACCAAACCCCACTCCTGAGTGAGCGCTGGACCCGAGCTTGAAGAATAGAATTGATTATTTTTTTTATTTTTTTTTATTTATTTTTTTTTTCCTGTTATGTTCTTTAAAAATCTGTTGTATTAAAATATGTTATAAAATATATAATATAAATATGTACCATCATATGGGACGTATCGGATTGCACTATCCTCCCCTCATCCTGGAATAAAACTTTATTATTATTATTATTTTATTGTTGTTTTATATGGCAATTAGCAATTTCCCGGCATGCGTTGCAATGCCACTTATTAAAAAAAAAATTCTCCCTACATATCCTTTCTCCCGTTCTTTTTGCCCTCCCCCGCCAACCCCTTCCCGCGTTCCATATATTCAGCCCCAATACATTCAGTTTTCAAACAGCTCGCCTGCGACCTATTAAATTTTTTTTATTGATTTCATTTTACATATTATAAAAATGTTCATTTTTGTATATTATAAGAACAATCAATCAAATAGGTACCTGTTTAAAATGCCTATAATTCTTACTTACTTGATATTTAAAGTAAATTCATTAATTTAAAGAGTTTATTCGAAAATTGAATCATTGTTTTGCAAAATCTCATTCTCAAATTGTGAAATTTTTGACAGTTTCATAAGAGTTTTTGTAATGATTAAAAAAACATTTCAGATGTATTGTCATGTGGTTGTAATAATTCAGAAACCTTCGCTAAGGTGGAAAAAAGGCATTTTGAAAGTTTCTAACATTTCCTTTGCTTACATAGCAATACATAGAGAACTCCTTATATATAGAAGCAAGTATATTTTGATTTTTGTATTCATAGATATGGCAATAGTAATTTGTCTATGATTGGCAGCATTAAATTTTTTTATTAGTTAGTTAAATCAGGACTGCCTATTCTACCATTTACAATTTTGAACATAAATATTAAGTCGGATATAATTCTTCGATCTGAGAGTCTAAATAAATTTAATTCTTTCATTAAGCAATTAAAGTTTATGTTTTCAATGAAAATACAGAGTTTAAAATTAATGTGTCTTAGAAATTTATTTTGAATTTTTTCGATTGAATCTGAATGTGTTTTAAAATGTGGAGACCAGATCGAGGAGTTATATTCGATTTGATACATACCAAGAATGTATACAAAATTTATAGTGTTGACATTCCTCAAACCTCTGGAATTTCGAAGAATGAAGCCAAACATTTTTACGGATTGTAATATAAATAAGTTTTTTTAATACGTAAGTCAATTAATTTAAACGAAATTAAAATTTAACATGCATATTTCTTACATATTTTTTCGTCTCCCCCGACGTAAATATTCACTTTTCGTGAAAATAAAGCTAAATCTAACTGTTTGAATAAGAAATATTAATGTAAGACTTGAATAATAAAAATTCATAGCAAATTTACTTAAACCGTTGCGACTACTTAGCCCCAGGCAAGCCAATGAATAGATTATTGATAATTTTATCATCTAAAAACTCGCCCATTCCATAAAACGCATTGTTTCACAGTAAAATACGTCAAACAATAAACTTTCCCACGATTGAACGGACCATGTTAACGTGACGCTGCGCATGCGTTAAATTTCCATGAAACCCCTACAGGGGGCGCTTTGCCTGCTTTTCAGTTTTCAGTGTTTCAGTCTGTCCCCGCCCGTCGAAGGGGAAACCGTGTCGCGTCAGTCTTCAAAACTTCTATCAACATATTTATCCGAATTTCAAACAATACCAATCCAATGTTTCTTTTAAAATCTGTGTGCAATTTAGTGCTAGGCTGTTGAGTGAACATTGTTGCAGCACCTACGCACAATAAACCATTCATAAAGAACTATTTTCTTAACGAAAAGTGCCAACAGGATGCCATTACCGCATGTCTGAGGTATGCGTTCCTAAATACTATTGTTTAATGGGTTATTTATCAATATAATGCAGAGGTATCACATTTTTATGATAGAATCACATAATTTATTCAGTGTCATGACAGATTGTCGATTTAAATGTCGTATATTTCTTGTTTTATTTTATAGAACGTTTTTATGTGTCGTATTTTTGTTTGTTTTTATTGTTGGTTTGTAAAAAAATAATAAATGATTTTATCTTGTAATTGGGGTAATATATCATGATTGGTATTGTATTACCACTAACACACATAAAGGTATGCCATAAATGGATACAATGATAATTATATGGGACAACAAAGCATTTTAGGTACCTTCCAGAATGTTGATAAAAAAATCACTAATGTTTGAACTTAATTATAAATTGTGTAACGCAAATATTCCATATTATGGAAATATATGATATATAATAATTATATATAATAATAATTAATTAATATATAATAAATATATAATTAATTAATAAATAATAAATATATAATTAATTAATATATAATAATTACAATGTTTTATGTTGAAATTGATTTGTTTTATCTACAAATTAAATATTCCAGAGTGGAAGATACTATCAGTATCGCCCTGGTGTAAAACCACCATTCAGAATTGAAACGTTGCTTGAAATGGCTTTAGCCGTGTTTAGTGACCAGATCTGAATAGCCAGGTACTTCCCAACCTTCCTCTTCCCTATCTCCTTCCCCTCCCCACTACCTTCAGCCTCACAACATACCCCGATTGGGGATGCCATAGTCTCACTGGCTCCAGACGGGAGCAGTTGGGATTCTTGTGCGGTATTAACTGTAAAAAAAAACAAAAAAATATGTAGAGATTTATTTATTTAGATATTTCCATAATGTTCATTGGTTAACATAAAGAAAGAAAATTGTTTATTTTTTTTACATTATTTGGTATTTCGTAATATCAGAAGAGAAGAGTAACATGATATAATCAAAACGTTAAGGAATTTTTGGAAAAGGCAATATTAGATATTTTGGAAGTATTGCTAAGGTTTTAGGAAAGGTATTTTTCTTATATTATACTGTCTTTATGAACGGCATTCTCTATATTTATTTTAGGGTTATTAATTTGGTTTTTGTTGTTTTCTTTAAATGTCATTATTTGTGATTCCCTTTGTTTGTTGGAAAAGGTTGATTTATGTTACGAATTAATCTTCCGAACCATTTGACTATCATTATTGGAAAATATTGTTGGAATCTAGGAAAGGAGTGGGAAAAAGATTTAAAAGAAAGTTAATAGAATCGATTTATGCAGGGTGTTAAGGGACCTACTTGACTTACTTTAACCATTGATTCCTGACATCATTTAAAGAAAAAAATGTAAATGAAATGACTTAAAAAAAAAAAAAATTACTTGAAAATCAGTCATAATTTCATTTACATTTTTTACTCCAAATAATCGCCTTTAAGCTCCAAACTTCAAATAATGGTATTTCAGCAATTATGTTGGACTATAACACTCTGGTATGATTTTAGGTTTTCACGGCCAAAAGTATTTTTGTTATTTATTTTTGGGGTGCTATGCCGTGTTGCGCTACCTCCTTTTTTAGCCAACGTTTCATGAGCGATGTGTAATCTGATGAGTGATCACTCATCTGCCTTGATGATGGACACTGTAACGCTGCAGTGCGACAGCGTTAAAAACAAAATAAATAATGTTTGTATGTTGATAATCTTTCAATATTTATCACATCATCAACAACATATTTATTACTAAGCATATGCAGGCGATTTATTATTGAATATAATTCAACATTAGATCCTGTATTATTACAATGGTAAGGTAATTTGTGACGAACTGATCTACTCGGTACATGAAAACATATCATCGAAAGAAGTTCAGGGTTCATAAGTGTTTGATTCGAACTTACAAAATAAGTCTTCCGTAAAGAGTGAATTCTGTAGTTATTATGCAGCCTTACAAATAAACGTGTTTTAATTTATTTTACACAACTGATGAACACATCGTGTTGTAAAATCAAGGGCTTGTTCACTTTACAACTCAATGACCTAACAATGTGCCTTCCAACATTTTGATTTCGACGCTGTAGAACTACACTCACTAATCAAATTTCATTAAACGAGGAAAAAAAACTAACGCTTTCACCTTAAGTTCCATGTCCTAGGGCAGGGCACTTTCTCAAGTGAGAAGGGCCAATTTGTCAAAGAAACACGATAACAAATATATCAGAGAGCCATGTTGTAATGGTGTGGAACGATAATTGTGATTTGCTTTGTGTTATCTACATTTAAACTTTTGTTATTTGGCGGTACATCCTCTCCGCACACCCATTTAGGGACACTTAGTTATATTTTATGTAAGTAGATACACCGTATTTTGCCTATACCGAGTGCATATTGTATATAAATATGCCGGGAGCCAACTGTAGAGGGATCAACTGTAATGGAATCGTTTAAGGGGGTACTCTAGTCTAGAAGCATGACTTGGAGGTGTTTTTTTAGGTGCAAAATAAAAAAAACATATTAAATTCTTACCAAATATTAATTAAACATTGAAGAATACATTATAAAAAAATCAAACGAAAAAATTCAAAATTCAAAAAGTTACTGGATGTTGAAGTGGGGGACCCAAAAAATGGCGCGCCCTGGTTGACACGATTGCAACCCTCCTAGTCATCAGAAAAAAAATCATTCTTAATCAAGACAAATGCTCGTATCTCGGAAAAGAATTTTTTTTTTCGCAAAATGGTGGCTGTCGGAAATAAAAAATATTTTTTTACCACTTTTTTGACTTTTCAGAATTTAAAAAAAATTGTAAAAATTGAAATTTTGTTACAATTCTGATAAGGGCAATAGAGTAATGTGTAGAAAAAGCTCACACCAAATTTCAAGCAAATTGGTTATGTAGAATTTGAGATTTCGTGTCAACCGTCTCGAAAAAACTGGTTTTGCGAAAAATGCGTTTGAAATTTTGTTCTTTTTAGATTCTGGTTAGATTCCGTCTAAATCGCGACATTAAAATGGTTATCGCTCTTAAAATAATGCGAATTTCGAAAATTCCTTTTAATAAGATATTTTCGAATATTTAAAATTCGAAAAAAGATTTTTTTTTTTTTTTAAGACTAGAATACTGCCTTAAGACGACGCATGAAGGTGAATAAAACCAGGAGGGTGGGTCAAGACAGAGTTGGCTGGCAGACTGTCCTCTTTGCTTTTTCCTCTGAAAACGTGAAACCGCGTGATGGTTAGTTTCCTTGTGGACAATATCATAAAGTAAGAAGTTTCAAAGTACTTACCAAAATAAAGTCTTGGCGTGGCCAGGTTCGGCCCTAAAGATACACGGATTATTAATAATTTTGTCGCAGAATGATTTATCTGTGTGATTTGATATGTTTTAGCGTGCTTCCTTCCCCTACGACTAGGGGATGTAATCGTATATCACAGCTATTTTGGGGTGTTTGCTAGTAGACCCTTTTCAAAAAAGGATTACGCCTGTATTTTATCCTTACGCTTGTCGTAAAATCGAAAAATATATTTAAAAATCTTATTTATTTTTAAGAGTATTTGTAGTGTGGGATATGTGTGCCACCACCCCAAGAATAATTTATTGGATAATGAAAATCTCTGCCATAGGTTACCCAAAGCTTCGCTACATTTGGTGACTTATCAGGGGTGAACGGGTTCATAGTATGAGGTTTGTCCAGGTCTTGACAACGGATGTGTTTACCCAATAACTGCGTGGCGAGTCGGATTAAAAGAGGAATCTTGAGGGAGATCGCTCCTGGGAAGGGAGGGATAGATTCATGCGCCTTTCACTCCTGGACAAACTGATACTACTCACCGCTTTCACATATTTTTCTTTCGCAGAAAATCCTCCCTATTCTTAGACTCTCCACACAGCACTCCCAAAGATGACATTTGCTGTGTGAAATTCATTTAAAAAAAATATTTTTCTTAAAATTTGGTATTTTATTTTAATGTGTAGCACAAGTGTCCCAACTACTCTCGGCTGTGCGGGGCCAGTGGACATGGCATACTCAATTGTGAGACTGACGGTAGTGGGAAAGGGAACGAGAAGAGAAAAAGAGTAAGGTTGAGAAGTACTTACTTAGCTATCCAGATATAGTTACCAAACATGGGTAAAGTCATTTCAAGAAACTTTTCTATTCTGAGTGGTGGTCTTCATCAGGACGATACTCAGACTATATTTTATCATTGATCTAAGTGCCAATAATATAAAGCAATATTTAAACGTTTTACATTAACTCCTTAGGCCAATTCATTTGCTTTTGGGAATAACCCATATAGGTAGAGAAATCAATGTGTCTCCTTTACTGTCAAAGTGAAAAATATACTCTAAGCAATATTAGAAAAAGAAAACACCAAGATTTATATGCAAATATTAAAATTAACCACAAAATATTTTAAATGTCTTTTATGAAACCAAAGTTTTACCGAACAAAATTTTGAAAAAAAAAAACTTTGTGAATTTTTAATTAGGTAATTATTTTTACACGAGAAGGCAAAAAAGTGATTTTTTTTTTTTTTTTTAAAGTTAATACCGCACAAGAGTCCCAACTGCTCCCGTCTGGAGCCAGTGAGACTATGGCATCCCCAATCGAGGTATGCTGTGAGGCTGAAGGTAGTGGGGACGGGAAGGAGATAGGGAAGAGGAAGGTGGGGAAGTACCTGGCTATTCAGATCTGGTCACTAAACACGGCTAAAGCCATTTCAAGCAACGTTTCAATTCTGAATGGTGGTCTTACACCAGGGCGATACTGATAGTATTTTCCACTCTGGAACGTGCAGCAAATATACTATATATTATTTTTAAATGAATAAATTATGAAATAACACAAATTAATCAAATAAAATTTATTTGCGCACGCCGGGTTCGAACCCGCGACCTTCGGAATTGAAAATAGTGTTTGTTTGCAGTGAAAAATGTTATATTTAAAAATTTTGTTTATTTCTAACAATTCAATTTGGGAGGCGGGAATGGGTACCGCCGCCCCGGGAACCTTTATTGGATAACCAACACCTCTGCCATAGGTCACCCCAAGTGGTTCGCTACGTTTGGTGATTTAGCAGGGGTGCCCGGGTTCATGGGGTGAAGTTTGTCTAGGTCTCAAAGGTGGATGACCAGGACACACTGAACCTCAGATTCCTACCCACCCCTTAAACCCCTTTCCTTCCTACCCACCCCTTAAACCCCTTTCCTTCCTACCCACTCCTTAAACTCCTTTCCTTAAACCTTAAAACCCTTAAACTTCCTTAAAAAAACCCTCCACACAGCATCCCCAAAGATGACATAGGCCCTGTGGGAAATTATTTTCCTCAGGGCCTCCTGTGTGGAGCTCATGTAAAAAAAAAATAAAAATACATTTTGAGAGCGTATTTCATCAACGTTCAAGCACAGTTTTTAGTTTTCGGAAACGTTCTGAAATATCCCATTTATTTGAATGTTATTGCAAAGCGGAAAAATTTTTATCTCCTGACAAAATATGCCTGAGGCTTGAGGGGTTAATTTTAAATATTTTTTACCACCCCAAGTTTGGCCAGAACAAAGCCAGTACAAAATTGCCAAATAATATTTTTTTAATTAAATAATGAATTTTTAATTCTGTGCTTAAATTGCTACAACACCGCCCCGACTATTTGAAGTAAGAATATTTTGCGAGTTAGTCTATATTTTTTTTAATCCAATTAAATTTCCCACAATCACAAAACGAATTTTTCACATTACGTCGAAAAATCAAAAACTTACAAAAAAGTTTCCGAATAAAGCTGGTGGTTAGACCCAAAATTTATTCAACGGAAGGTCAGCTATTTTTTGGAATTAAATTATAGAAAAAACAACCTCTGCCCAAAACTTGAAAACATCGGAATTTGTTAAAAAGTGGCCCAAATGTATGGTTTCCCTCAACTTTTATAATCTATATCAGTGCGGAATTTTTATAGCTCGCTTGAAAAATATGGAAATTGGGCTCTCTGTAAAAAGAACATCATTTTCGGAACAAATAAATGTAGACTTCCAGTTAAAAACCAGCTTTGCAGGGTGGCTTTTAGTTCGACTTCGCCCAGTTTGAGTGTTGTTGACCATTTTATAAATCCGATAAGAATTGGTTTAAAAAATAGTAGGTTCCTCCGATCCAGTAACAGCAAGTCACCGGGATAAAGTAACCGTGACAGGCAATGACGTCATATATAATATATTTTCAATTTGGGAGGCGGGAATGGGTACCGCCGCCCCGGGAACCTTTATTGGATAACCAACACCTCTGCCATAGGTCACCCCAAGTGGTTCGCTACGTTTGGTGATTTAGCAGGGGTGCCCGGGTTCATGGGGTGAAGTTTGTCTAGGTCTCGAAGGTGGATGACCAGGACACACTGAACCCCAGATTCCTACCCACCCCTTAAACCCCTTTCCTTCCTACCCACCCCTTAAACCCCTTTCCTTCCTACCCACCCCTTAAACTCCTTTCCTTAAACCTTAAAACCCTTAAACTTCCTTAAAAAAACCCTCCACACAGCATCCCCAAAGATGACATAGGCCCTGTGGGAAATTATTTTCCTCAGGGCCTCCTGTGTGAAGCTCATGTAAAAAAAAAAAATGACGTGGTAGAAATCACAACGTGGTATTGTTGTTTACAATTGATAGTTACAATAATAATAATACTATTCCATCCACCACTCTATACCCGGAGAGGTCGACAAATTCAATGCCTGCCAGTCGACGCTCCTCACGCTGGCTGTTAATGTAAGTGGCGCCATATTTTGGCACTCTTTACGAAATTCGGTTTTATAACAAAAAATGACTTGTAAATAACTCCATGTACGACAAGGTTTTTACGTAAGTTGCGGCGTCAGAGTTAATATCGCCTCCTCATTATTTAAAAATAACCAGATATCTTACTGATTTCATTCAATTACAGTAAAAAAAGATTTTGCGACAATATCGATAGCCACAATCACGATTTTAACCACTGAATACGTAAATCGATAGAAGTGTTTTGTGGGTACGTCCGCATGCCAGAAACTAGGCCTCTTTTTCCCTTATTTTCACAAAAATTCATCACTTGTTTACCAAAATGTAGTGTATAATTATATGTAGTTAAGTACGATATCAAAAGAATTCTATCTATCGTCGTTCATGTCAGCCATTTCTCAAGAGGAACGTATGCGTGGCCCATTTCGGCCAGTTTCATATAAATCTTAAATTTGGATTTTAGATCAAAATACCCAAGTAAACTGAAAAAGTATTTTTGTAATCAAATTTTATATCAAATGCCTAGTACGGATGTTAGCTACTTAATTTATTTTTGTTTTAAATTTTAAGATTTAAGATATTAAAGATTTTAATGTTTCATGATTATAAAGGCAATTCGGGCAATTATTTGTGAGTAAATGAAAAATAATAAATAAATTATTTTACTTTATTTATTATAGAAATATAATGAAAAATAGAATAAAACATAAAAATTAGCAATAAAAATCATTTTTATTGGTGTAAATTTAGAATACAAATTACCTTTTTACGGCGGAGCAAAATGATGTCGTTTACATACTAAAATTACTACCCAACAAATTCATTTTTAACAATGTTTATTTTTTATTTTATTTTCATTGTGTTTTTAAAATAAATAATTTTTTTAACGTCTTTCGTTATAATATAATATAATATAGACTAACTCACAAATAATTGTCAAAATTGCCTCTAAAATCATGAAGCACTAAAATCTTTAATGGCCTATATCTTATTATTCAAAGCAAAAATAAATAAAGTAGATCATATTTGTACTAGATATTTGATAAACCTTTTGATTACCAAAATATTTTTTCAGTTTGGTTGGGTATTTTGGTCTTAAATCCAAATTTAAGATTTGTATGAAACTGGCAGAAATGGGCCGCGCATAAGTTCCTCTTAAACATTACACTTCTATAATGTTTCTATTCAGCGATCGTAGGTCAAAATCAAGATTTTACCATCGTAATGTAAATAAAGTTCCTATTATAAATTGAATTAGGTCTGGCCGCGTTATGAATGAAATTATCGATTTTGCGCGATGACAAGGAAGTATTTTGGAGAGAAATAGTACCTGAGGCACGGATAGGGTGTCTTTTACGGTCATGGATTTTGGACGCTGTAATGGCGGATATCCTGAAAATGTTTAAACCAGTGGTGACTCGTGGTGCAGCCACAAATAATAGAGACAAAGGAGGATTTGACATGGAAACGTGTCGACTATTGCGGAGCTTCGACCAAACTGCACGAACGGTCTATTTATATTGTATTATTATAATTATAAAATTATTTTAAAAATGAAAATGAAAATATGTTTGTTTTTCTCTATGTATGTATGCATGCTATGCGTTGCTAAACCATCCATCCGATTGCGATGAATCTTTGAGGATTTGATGTGCGCATTACTGCGATTCTTACTATATACAATAGTGAGTTCTGGCATCATGAAATTATGCGTTGCTAATGATTGCGATGAAACTTTTAGGGATTGAACGATAGGGGTTTGATGTGGATGATTTGTGGTATCAAATTTATAAATTATAAAATTTTTTTAACTGCTATATTTTGCTTATGTTAGAAGCCAACTTGAGTACAATTCTCCTGTCTGGAATCCTCATTATAATATGCATGTACAAGCTGTTGAAAGAATACAAAACAAATTCTTACGTTTTCTAAATTTTAAAATGGGTATTCCAGCAATTATGTTAAACTACAACACTATTTAAAACGATATGAATATGCTTAAATTGTCAGACAGAAGAATTTTCACTGACTTAGTATTTTTATATAAAATTCTAAATGATTTAGTTGATAGTTCGGTATTACTTGAATTGATAAGCTTCCGAATTCCACTTCGTAATACTAGAAGTCAGGATTTATTTCAGTGCAAAAATTCTGGGACTAACTACCATATGTATTCCTCTTTGCCCAAAATACTAATGGAGGGAAACAATTATACCAAGTCAGTGGACATCTTCAATTTATCTTTGAATAAATATAAAATATTGTTATTGAGGCAGTTCAGTTATGTACAATAAATATGTATTTTTCTAACTATGCTATACATGTAAAAGCCCCGAAAAAGGGCGTTTATTAATAAATAAATAAATAAAAATCACCCCAAGTGGTTCGCTACGTTTGGTGATTTAGCACGGGTGCCCGGGTTGATGGGGTGAGGTTTGTCTAGGTCATGGAGGGGGATGACCAGGACACACTTAACCCCAGATTCCTACCCATCCCTTAAACCCTTTTCCTTCCCAGAACTCTCCTCTCCTCCCTTTCCTTAAAAAAAACCCTCCACACAGCATCCCCAAAAATGACATAGGCCCTGAGGTAAATTATGTTCCTCAGGGCCTCTTCTGTGAAGCTCATGTAAAAAATAAAAAAAACCTTTTTTTCCGAAAATCCATTTGAAAAGTTTTTTTAATCATTACGAAAACTCTAACAAAACTGTCACAATTTGAGAATGACATTTTGCAAACGATTGTTAAATTGAAATTCAATTTTCGAAAATGTATTAATGAATTTATTCTCACCTATGGTACAAACCAAAATCTAATACTTTGAAGCTTAGCAAAATTTAAATTAATTTTAAATACGTAAATATGTTAGGTACAAAATTTGATAGAGATTTATAAAAAAATAGCAATAGGTGAATACCGGGACTGAACATTTTGAAAGCGGGAGAGGGGAGAGGGAAGGCGGATAAGGCGGACTGAGAACGCGTGAAGGAGAGGGTATGCGGGAGAGGAAGAGGAGGTGGATAGTTAGTTATTTATTGTGCTTGCTAGTTATTTATTTTATTTTATTTATTAATTTCCGGGAAAGCAACAGTTCACATTTATTTCAGTTTGTACATAAGTATTATATAGCCAAAATAAAACCAATTATGGATTTTCTCCTTCTGACTTTACCTCTATCGCTATCGGGACAGTATAATAAAGAATCAGTAGGTATATTAATTTTATGAGAAAGGAATATGAATCTAAAAATTATACAAAAAAAAAATTATAATTGTAATTTTGAAGTGAAAACTTCTTTAGCACCGTTTGTGATTTGAAACTCGATGAAACGAAAACAAGCGAAACTAAAAAGAGACAAACACATACATCTATAGGATTTAGGCTGCGTAGCCTTTAACAATGTTTGATGACCAAATCAGGTACGTCCTCGTCTTACTTTTTCCCTTCTTCTTTCCCTCCTTACCACCTTCAGCCTCACAACATACCCCAATTGCGATGCCATATCCTCACTGGCTCCAAACACGAGCAGTTGGAACAACTTTGAAGTACATACTTTAAAAAAAAATCAAGTGTGGTTTGACGCTTCGTAGGTACTGTAATGCCTCATTTTCGTTTCATAACTCAACCAATAGTAGCCTTGAAAAGTGATATCATAATCAAAGCGGCTGATGAGCGCAATTTGACGCTTCGTAGGTGGATACTGTAATGCAATATTTCCGTCTCCCGAAGTTTCACTTCGAAAATTGGGGGTGTGCAATTCACGCGCGATAGAAGGAAAACCTTCAGAAAACTAAAGTAGACAAGAGTGGAGAGGCTACGAAGCACCACACAAAGAGGAGACCGATTATACGATCTCATTCTCTCGGAGGCTAAATCCTATAGATGTATGTGTTCGTCTCTTTTTAGTGTCGCTATTTTTCGTTACATCGAGTTTCAAATCACAGCGGTGCTAAAGAAATTTTCACTTTAAAAATTTTGAACATTAAATTCTGTTTAGTGATTGTTAAAAAATTAAATAAAAATGGATGACCGGAATTAATTACTAGGGATATCCATTTACACTAGCTCCGTGATATGACGTATGAATTAATGTAATATAATATGAAAGTTAAGGCGATAAACGAAAACCAGCCGTTCTCGTAACGGCCGGCGAGGCGTGCGACGAATCTGTAATTTTCCTTTGCGACCGGGTTTTCCTTTAGTGCGGAATTCGTCTAAGGAAAAAAGGGAACAGCCGCAAAAGTCCGTGTCAGAAAAAAAAACTAAATTATATGTTGCGAACCCGCATCGAGACCCGAGTTCATAATTTATTCATCGTTATTTCGTATCTCTTGGGATGCTGCGCGGAGGGTTTTTTAAGTCATGTAGAGAAAGGATTGAACTTGAGACTTCTGTTTATTTATTTTATTACGAAATACTCACGGATTACGAATAACCAGAAAATATTGGTATTAATGATAGGCGAATGATGGAGGACTTAATTTTATTTAATTTTTAAAAATATGTAAATAACTTTAGATGAAGATGAGGAGAAAGATGAAGGGATCAAAATTATAACTAAATCTCCTTTAACAGAAGCAATCTTCCGAACAGGCTTTCTATTGACGTGCTTGGAGTAACTCTGTGGCTAAGGTATGTGGGCTCCATCGAAGCCAGCCAGTTTAGCTGGGCGTACTGTACAGGGCCCGCAGATACTTTAATAGTACACAACTGCTGACCCTATATATTTTTCACTAGTACGCAGCTTGGTGGAATACAATTCCACAGTGTGGTCCCCATATTATCAAATTCATTTAATAAATATTGAACGAGTGCAGCACAATTTTTAAGATTTACTTACTTCTAGTTACACATACCTATTCAACACATTGATTATACATTCTTACTAAATACACTTAATATTCATTCCCTAGAAGATAGAAGAAAAATAAATAACCCAACTTTTTTGTTTAAAATTATTCGTTCTGAAATAGACTATTGTGAACTTCTGCATCTCATCGACTTTAATGTACCTAATCGGCAACAATGCAAAATATACTATTCTGCAACAATAATTCTGGAACCAACTACCACATACATGCACCTTATCCTTGATTTTACACACTTGAAAACAAATTCACCCCAAATATCGGCGTATTTAATAAAGTTTACCATCATTTAAGAAATACCTTAATGATATTTTTATGTGTTGATATTTAAGGAGCATCGCATAGGGGCTAATATTAATATATAATATAATATCTACAATATTCAATGTATGATCCCCTGTCACATAAATTTTGCAATTACAAACGTAAACTATTTTATTATTTCTATGCCATCTGCAATTTAAAATCTTTGTCTTTTATTGTAATGCTTTTACTTCGTATTCGTATGATGTTTATTTCTTCAAGTTTATCGTTTTATTTAAAAAAACAGTGTCTCTGTTTTGTAAACTTATCATGTAAAAGCCCATCAAGGCGTTAAAAATTAATAAATAAGTCGCAAGGCGATCCACTGTTGAATTTGGCTTCAACCTTTGGTCTGGAGCTACAAGACTCTCGACTCACAATCCGAAGGTCGCGGGTTCGAACCCGGCGTGCGCAAATAAATTTTATTTGATTAATTTGTGTTATTTCACAATTTATTCATTTAAAATAATATATAGTATATTTGAGGCACGTTCCAGAGTGGAAGATACTATCAGTATCGCCCTGGTGTAAGACCACCATTCAGAATTGAAACGTTGCTTGAAATGGCTTTAGCCGTGTTTAGTGACCAGATCTGAATAGCCAGGTACTTCCCTACCTTCCTCTTCCCTATCTCCTTCCCCTCCCCACTACCTTCAGCCTCACAACATACCCCAATTGGGGATGCCATAGTCTCACTGGCTCCAGACGGGAGCAGTTGGGACTCTTGTGCGGTATTTCATATAAAAATTTTTTTTTTAAAAAATACAAAATTCCTGAAAAAACCCTTTGTTTTGTGAAGAAATTGGCGGTTCCTGGGTGTCAGGTAGATGCTGTCCTTGTTCTATTACAATGTAAGATGGTCCGAGGAACTAGCGTTATTGATTCCTTCGGCACCGGTGCATAACAAATACAAACTGTTGACATTTGTCACATGAGAACGATTCGCTTCTACGACTCGTTCTTGAGCTTAACATCTCGGCTGTGGAACGATTTGCGGCCTCTGTGCTGCCCCCCTCCTACCTCTTCAAGATCCATGTTTACTCCTTCTTCTCATCAAAAAGACCATTTGTCGAAATATTTTCCTCAGGCCACCAGTGTGGAAGTTAATGTAAGAAAATCACAGTGTGCAATTCACACGCGGTAGAAGTCAAAACCTTCAGAAAACTAAAATAGACAAGAGTGAGGAGAACAAAACACCGCACAAAGAGGTGTAACAGGGTGTTGGCAAGGCATTAAGCAAATTATTTAATGTTTTTATACACTGGCAATGTGGCGGTTGACAACACTGAGCACAGCCGATCTCTGGTTCGGATCACAGCTACAAATTATTCCTTTTCGAACTTCCTGGCTGTCAGTTGCTTTTCTAATCCCCTCCGCACTTGCTGAATATAATTTGTGTCACGTCCGTGTTTCCAACATTTTCAAGTAAAGTGAATCTCTATTAATAGTTGGAGCGCTTTTTGCCACAATATGGCACTATTTAAAATACCTCGGATTGCTTTACTGCCAATTTCGGCAAATTTTCCCTTATTTTTAAGTAATTAAGTAGAAGTTTACGATGTTATAATATTTTATTTATAAATTCTATGAAAAAATGATAATCGAAAAAAGGTAAGTGAATTCAATGGCTATACATAATAATAATCAATTTTTTTGTCTCCATATCAAAATTTGAAGTTACGATATTTTAATGTGGGCGGAAAATATTCAAAATAATCACCAAAAAAATCTCGAGCAATCGAAGAAAAAGGTTTTAAATTGCGCTGTCCTTCCAGTAGTTAACTCCCGTGACACATGTAGAAGTGTTAATTTGGTAAGATTGACACAGATCTAACTAGATAGAGGAGACCAAAAGGCTATGAAGCACCGCACAAAGAGAAGTCCGATTACACCGATCTCATCCTCTCACAGGCTAAATCTTATATGTGTTTGTCTCTTTTAAGTGTCATTATTTTTCGTCTTATCGATTTTTAAATCACAATGGCATTGAAGAAGTTTTCACTTCAAAAGGGTACATAGTAAATGCATAAGGGTGGGCACACAAGAGTATCTTTAGATTATTAACAAAACTAGGCACATCTTTCAACGATAGCCGTTCTTATCAGATAAAGACTACGTTCCGGCCGTTTACCGTTGTGCCATAAACAAACATTTTTTTGTCCTTTTTCCTGGACGGGCAAAATTAATAAGCTATTTTTATCGTCGACCTGGGGCCTGTTTGAACGACTAAACGGTCCGACTAGCCGATAATACGATGCCATTAGGGCTCTATTTATAATTCGGTAAAAAGTGTCCGCCCAGGCGGTGTTTGATGTAATGTGTTTGTATTTACATATTAAATTATTGTTTCAGTTAACTGTTATGTTAGGTCAGATAAATAATGTTTTAATCAAGGGGATTGGCCAAACCCGTTTAAGTCGCCGCTACCCGAATGTCTACCGATTTCTTACATATCTACGACACTACACGACACGACTCACAAAACATGCATAAAATGTAAAATAGTTTTTAAAGTTGGTAAAAAATTCATAATAAATAAACCCTGCAATTATCCAACTACTGATACTCTGCATTCGTTTCATTCTTTCGAAGTTTATTTTTCTGAGGGTTTCACTTCTACCGCCTGTGAACTGTACACATGATTTTTTAAAAATTTGTTCCAGTAATTCCATGAATTTTTCCTGGTATGGGGTCCAAACCACATCACTTTGTACCCCGTTTACACAATAAAAAATAAAAATAATTTTTATTTCAACTATCAACGGAAATAATCCCGCCAATGCACTTTAAGGGTCCACTATTCGAATTTCGACCGATTTCTTACATATCTCCCTTAAAAATTTGAAGTTTTTAAGCTCTTAAAAAAATGTATGTTATTTTTGAAGATAATTTCTAGATACGTTCTACGCAAATTATATGAATTCCCTCGATAGAAAAAAATCGCAAAGTATGATCCGAAAATTATTTAAAACAAGTCTATTTCTATTATTTTACAAGTTACATTTGTGAAAAAATTCACAATGTTTTTTTAAATGATATTTAAGATACCTTCCACAAGATTTTTGCTCTATTTTAAATGAGTCGTCTTTTATTAAGCATTTTCCCATCAATTTTGTCATTGAAAATATTGGCGCGCTCTGTTCAACATTCGTAATTACATATCTATCAAAACATTCGTAATTAAATAAGGCTCAAAAATAAGAAGATGGGGAAATATGTAATTACGAATGTTGGAGAAAGCGCGCTAATATTTTCAGTGATAAAATTGAAGCGAAAATTGTGAAAATGCTTAATAAAACATGAATCGTTTAAAATAGAGCAAAAATCTTGTGGGAGTTGTCTAAAACAACGTTAAAAAAACACTGAATTTTTATAAATATGACTTGTTAATAACAGAGACAGGCTTGAAAATAAAAAATTTCGGAGCAAACTTAGCGATTTTTTCTATCGAGGAAATTTCACATAATTTGCGTTTCGGCGTGGGAGTTTTATAGATGTTATCTTCAAAAATAACATATTTTTTTAAGAGCTTAAAAACTTCAAATGTTCAAGGGAGATATGGAAGAAACCGGTAGAAATTTGGGTAGTGGCGGCTTAATCACTTGAGACCAAATTTGACCAAGCTCATATAGGTCTCATATAAATTGCTGTAACTCCTTTACTAACATCATGTTGAAAATATGTTCCAAATGGTGTTAGAAAGGCTAAACACCACGCTTTATATTAATATTTAAAAAATAAACACCAAAAAAGTAAAATGTACACCTTTATAAAATCAAAGTTCGAATCACAATTTTAAATTTTTTTTTGGAATTTTGGGAATTTTTTATTAATTATTTTTACATAGAATGACGAAAAAGTGAGGCAACAGTAACGATTATAATAACCCTAGTAATTTTCTGAGACGCGTTGTAATGCCAATTAATAAAAAAATGTTCCTCCCTGCGTGTCCTTTCCCAATCGTTCCGTTCCCCTTTCGCGTCTCCCTCCCCTCCCGCATTTCCCTTCCACCTTTCCCGCCTTCCGCTCCCTCGTCACCCCTCCCGCAAGCCCCACCTACTTCGTTATACTCCCCCTCCTGCCTTCCCTCCCTGTCGCTAAAATATATGAGACACACACATTTTCAAACCACTCGCGCACCACCTGTAGTAATTTTTTGTAACGCCAGAGCTTACCATTATATATATATTATTGTTTTATTTATCGACAACTCTAAAGCTTTTGACACAATAAACTCTTTAAAAATGCTAAAAACTCTAGAAAAAATTGGAATAAGAGGAAATTTGTTAAATTTATTTAAAGATTATCTTACAGATAGAAAAATATGTACCAAAATAAATAATACATTTAGTAAAACAAAAAATATATCTGCAGGAGTTCCACAAGGTTCCATATTGGGACCTACACTATATATAATCTATGTAACTATAATGAAAAAACTTTTCTCTTTTGTAAAACATTTTGTATTCGCAGATGATACGGCATTGGTCATATCACACAAAGATCTAAAAATTGCAATTGAACTCTTACAAATTGACTTTAATCAACTCTGTAAATGGTCACATGATGCAGGGCTATTAATAAATGCTAAAAAAACTAAAGTAATGCATATAAGATCACCAAATGCCAAATTTCAATTTAATCCTAATATTATTTCTCATAACTTTAATTGCATCCACAAAAATATTCAAATTAACTGTAATTGTGAAAGCTTAGAATTAGTTACTGAATATGTGTATCTTGGTGTTACAGTAGATTGTTTTTTTAAATGGGACAAACATATTAAAAAAACCTGTAAAAGACTCAGATCAATTGCTAGCAGAATGTACACATTAATTTTTTTCCTATCAATTGATACACTTAAAATAATTTATATGTCACTAGCAGAATCAATAATAAGATATGGGTTAACAATATGGGGAAATACTACTGTAACCAACCTGAAACAGGTACAAGTTGGACAAAACGCAATTGTAAAATTATTAGTTGTCCCTAACATTTTCAAACAAAGACACAATACTCCGTTGCTGTTTCAGAGTGCAAAAATTTTACCTGTGAAGGCAATACTATGGTATAAAATTATAATTCAGCATATATTTACCCCGCAGCATAAAGAGAAACTAGATCATAAATATAGCACTAGATTCACGCGTAACGACGGGTTAATAGTTCCGAAATTCAATAATAAGTACGGACAGAGAACGTTTGAATACAACATACCGAAGATATTTAATTTATTACCTGACAATATAAAGCAACATAATTCTATGAATAAGTTTAAATATATGGTGAAAAATTGGTTATTGGAAAAAGAATATTTATTTTGATACTTGATACTTGATAAAATTTATGAAAAAATGTTTAACTGTAGATAAAAGATGTAAATTATAACTTTAAATATATTTGTAAGGAATTATAAGCACCTGCTGTCAAGCCAATTGCAATTGGCTTAGCGGGACTGGATTGTTGATTTATAAAATAAATAAATAAATTAAAAAAAAAAAAAAAAAAAAAAAATATCCTATAACCTTCGCGGGCGTGCACAAAACAAATCTCCAAAATTTCATCGCAATCGGATGAACGGTATGGCAGCGCATAAAATACGAACAAACAACCACTAATTTTTATATATATCTAAGATTTGTTTAATGAAAAATGGATGTGTTTTGATATTTTTTCGTTATCAGTAATTTCAGTTAGAACAAACGTAAAGCCATTTTTAAAACTTTTATGTTTGCATACAAAATTTTTATATTTAAAAAATTATATGTTCATTTCAAATGATAAAATTTGAATGTGTATTTTATCATCTTTCAAAAACAGTTTTTAGTTTTCGAATATGTTCAGAAATAATCCAGTTATTTGCATTTTATTATAAAGCGGAAATATGTTCATTATTTGAAAAATAAGCCAAATTTCTGAAGGGTGAACCGTTATTAGCATGAAACAACGAATTGGAATTTTTAATTTCGAAAGCGAGATAACCAACACCTCTGTCATAGGACACTCCGAGTGCTTCACTACGTTTGGTGACTTAGCGGGGGTGCCCGGGTTCATGGGGTGAGGTTTGTCTAGATCTTGGCGACGGAAGAGTATGCCCGCCAACTATGTGACAGACCTGATCGAAAAAAACTGAAGAAAATAATTACCCGCAAATAAAACACTTATTTTATTTAAAACCAAGAGTTTTAATTAATTTATTAACTTTAAATTAAATAAAACATTTATTTTATTTAAAACCAAGAGTTTTAATTAATTTATTAACATTCAATTTTGAGCAAAGCGAAACCGGTCGGTAAATAAATTAATTAAAGCTCGTGGTTAATAAGCTAAATAAATTAATTAAAGATCACAAAATATGTGCTTAATTTTTTAAATTTACGTCAGACCACAAAGTGATTGCTTCCTAAAATAATAGAAAATAATTTCCCTCAAGGCCTATTTCCTCTTCGGGATGTTTTGTGGAGGGTCTTTTTTGGAAAGTAAGAAGAGGAAATTTTAGGAAGGAGAATTGGGTAGGAATCTGGAGGTCAGTGTAATGTCTAGGAGTGACGGACGAATAAATCCGTCCCTCCTATTGCCGTGTAAGGCCGTTCCGAGAGAACCATGCTGGAGAGGCCAAAAGTACTCCCTAAACCAATCTACTGATCAGGCCTGCCACGCAGTTGGTGGGAGCAAGATCCGGACAAATCTCACCAAACGTTGCGAACTACTTGTGGTGACACATGGCAGATGTATTAGCTATCCAATAAATGGTTCCCGGGGCGGCGCTACTCACACCCGCCTTCCAAATTTCCTACTTAATTATGAACCATAAAAATTTAACATGATTTTTTTTTTAAATTTCTAATGAGGAATTATATAATTTGAACAAAGAAATGTCACCATCTCAATAACAATTACTTTTTCAAACTTTCTTCAAGCAATGCAAATGTGTGAGTACTATGTTCATGTCAATTTTGTTTTCGATGCCTGTAAGTTCTGAATTACGTCAATTTCATGGATTAAACTTCAAATTGATTCGCCAATTAAATTTTCATGGTCATAATAATGTTCTGATCAAAATTCAACAAAGTTATTTCTGCCAAAGCTAAACGTTTTAATGGACGCCGGCCAAAATTGAAATGTTTACCAATTATTAGATATTATCAACATCGATTCGTATTTGTGCTATGAAATAATGTTTACTCTGCATTTGTGCCGGCGCACAGTTAATAATCTGAGGTATCTAGCGTAACTTTATTATAAAACGCAAGGTTTCTTTCTAAATTTCATTTTATTTTCATTGGTTTGCTAAATGTCTAATCTTTTTAGAATTAAAAAAAATAAACATTCTACCTGTTTGCGACGTATGGCACCATCGCAAATACTCACTACCTAGAAACGCGAACGAGTAATTTTATGTCTGTCGAGCTTGGATCTCTCCGCGGATCGACGTGTGCACGTAACCGTGATAATTCAAGTATAACTACTGTGTTTTTCTGAATCTTTATGATGGAATCTAGGGAACCAGGTGATTATCATAACTATTTAACTTGTGTTTTAGTGTGATAAAAAATATTGAAGTAACGATTTTTCAAAACGTATTTTTTCTTAAAGTTTAGAATTCATCCAGACTTTTAAAAATGTATCCGAATATATCCGGCAAAAATTTTCATTTTCTGTGTTAAATAGATATTATTGTGTCATATCAACTTTAGTTTTGTAATATATTCAGGGTTTACTTTAACAATTTTTTTTTTCAGATCGATATATACAAATTTCATAACGCCAGAGCTTACCATTGTATATAGAAACACTCTTCTACTAAAATGCAATGTTCTGTTAAAAATTTAGGTCAATCTGTTGATTACTTTTCGAGATTTGCGAACGCAAACATACGGAACCTAATTTTTTATATATTTAGATAACTGTAAGTATTACAAACGACTGTACCAGTTGAATCGTGCAATATATTTTTTCAAACAATTTTTCCTTAAATTTTTTCATATAATGATAATTTGTATTGTCCCAAAAACAAACTAAAATAATAAAGTTACGCTAAATACTCAAAATTACTGACTGTGCGGCGCCCATCATAGAGAATTTAAAAACGATTTTAACAGAGGCGGGAATTTCAATGGGTACCGCCGCCCCAGGAACCTTTATTGGATAACCAGCACCTCTGCCATAGGTCACCCTTAGTGGTTCGCTACGTTTGGTGATTTAGCAGGGGTGCCCGGGTTCATGGGGGGATGTTTGTCTAGGCGGATGACCAGGACACACTGAACCCCAGATTCCTACCCACCCCTTAAACCTTTTTCCTTCCCAGAACTCTCCTCCCCTTCCTTTCCTCAAAAAAACCCTCCACAGCATCCCCAAAGATGACATAGGCCCTGAGGGAAATTATTTTTCTCAGGGCCTCCTGTGCGGAGCTCATGTAAAAAAAAAGAGACTCCGTGTCCGTGAGAGATTATGGCATTTCCGATTGGAGTATGTTGTGAGGGTGTGGGGAGGGGAAGAAAGTGATAAAGAGAAAAGTGGTGGATGTAGATATCGGGTTATTCCGATTTGGTCACCAAATACGGCTAAAACCATTCCAAGCAACGAATTAGAAAACCTTTGATCAACTTTGCTAGATGAAAGGAATAGTTAATATAACTTCGGGCACACGAACATACCACTACAATAGATTTATTTGTTATCGTAAACATATAATATGAAAATAAAATTAAAAACAAATACAAAATGTCTATCTATCTGGAACCATTTATTGCCATATCCAACATCACAGATCATCCGTTCGAAAAGTAGGCCTCAACGGCAAACGCACGCTCCTCACTATTCCAACGCATGATGGCGACTGAACTGTGTCAAGACAAAACTTTATAGTTTCGCCTCTCGAACGAGATCACTAGCGCTCCGCTACAACATCAACCGACTGTATGGCGCGCATTTGAAAAAGGAAGTTATGCTGCCGCACTCTGTGTATAATAATAATAATGTTTTTATTCCATGATGTGGGGGGGGATAGTGCAATTCCACACGTCCCATGTATATATTTTAAGACCACAGAAAGGCTATTTCCTAAAATTTGTGATAAGAGATCGTTCTCCCGCGAGAAGTGCTGTCAGATTTGTGTGATTTTCTACGGCTGTTATTTGCTTTTTCCATAGGCCGATGTCAAAATTTCAGCTGTGAGCTGTCACGTATTTTAGTTTGGGTCGTTTTAAACACGATTTCCTGCAAGTATGCATGATTATTTATTCAACAGCTGTAGAAAATCACACAAATCTGACAGCACTTCTCGCGGGAGAACGATCTCTTATCACAAATTTTAGGGAATAGCCTATCAGATTTTTTTAAAATAAAGAACTAAATAGGTACATAGAATAGGAAAAAAGCAAAATAATTAAAAAACCAAAACATAAATAAATAATCAATTCTATATAGGGCGTGGTCTGGGGTGAGCTCGGGCCCAGCGCTCACTCAAGTGTGGGGTTTGGTGCTGGAACGCTGCGGTCACCACTGCATTGTCGGAAGCCATTAGCCGCATCCTGGCTCCAGTGACCCGATGTCTCATCAGACCGGCGAAACCGTGAAATCCTAGTTCAGTGAACATTGATGCAAAATGATTGCATTGTATTTGAAAAATGAAAATTTAAATAAAAAAATAGGTGGCATGCGAGCCGTTTGAAAACTGAATGTACTGGGACTGAATATATGGAACGTGAGGGGGACGGAGATGTACGGAAAGGGACATGTAGGGAGAAACAATTTATTTCTTTGATTTTTAATTTATTTTTTTGGTAATTAATTTAATTTATTTCTTTGATTTGCAACGCATGCCGGGTGGTGCGTAATATAAGTTTGAACTTTGAACCTCAATATGAAACATATTGGTGGGTTGATCTCGCTCTGGCCGATGTTTTAATGGATAGGGGCATTAGGGTGGGCGGCGTGTTTTTGCAGAACTGATCGGCATTAGGGTGGCGCGTTCACTTGGCAACGGTTCAAAAGTTACACTGATTCTTCATTCTATGTGATAGCACAGAGTGCTCCACGGATTTAAGTTACGCTTATCGATCGTATATTGTTAAGTTATCGATATCACCGTGCTAGTTCCTGGGAAGACTTACTAGGAAAGTTTACTAACTGCTTCGGAGGAAATATGCATATTTTCCACTTGACCTATTTAAGAATGTAGAAGATGTATCTCATGTCTATGCTTTTACAATATTTCTTGATTTTTGAAGTAAAACTTCTTTACGTGACTTGGGGAGTAATATGGTGAATGCGTGACGAGAGCGTTACGAAAACGAGGCGAACGGAAATTGAGAGGGAGATATAAGTTAGTGAAGATTAGATATAAGTTAGAGAAAGAGAGAGAGTTAAGTTTCGTATATTACTGTAAGGGCGAGAGAGAGAGGTGCGAGCACACATTTTCTTCCTCTTTCTCTCATAGCCAGTTACATTTCGTATATCTAAGACATAGTACTATACAATAGGCATGTACATGCCTATTGTATGTATCACACTGTAGGAGCAAGAGAGAGAAGTGCGCGTGCACATTTTCTTTATCTCTTCCTCTCATAGAAGTTTTACTTCAGTCGTGTGGTCTAATTTTTTATTTATTTAAATGCATATACAAGTTTTTCTTTATTTTTTCTGCTTTTGCAAAAAATAACTTCTTGCATAAAAGTGCATTAAAATCAGTGAGAAATCTCTCATTTTGTTTGAATTTAAATCTATTTGTTTACGCCTTGAAGGCTTTTACATGTAACGTTTATAAGTTGTACAGGAGCACCATAACAAGTATGTGGGTCCTTCTTCTTTTTAACCCACACAAAGTTGTGTCCACCAGTTAGTGGAGAAAAATTCAACAGAATTACCTATATTCTTATTTTATAATTATTTTAAAATCTACTGTACTAAAGACGTAACGACTGTGCGCGTTTTAAAAAAATATGTGTTTAGATTTTTGTAGTAAAAATTACGTGATAGAGTTGTAACTCCTCGTGATAGAAGTATATTTCGTACAAATCACAGTTGTCTTCTACCACCTCGACTTGCGTGAATTCTATAATGTTACAAAAAATTATATGACCACATAAAATATGAAACTATTTTTAAACTCCAAAAGGTATAACCTATCACGTAACAGCGATTATTACTTTTAATGACGTTTAATAAAATATTTTTAAAAATCTCAAAAACTTGTCTCCTACAATTTTTATGTCGTATGACAATTTTGTCACGTGGGTTGTCATTCGAAATAGGTAGGTCACCCCCAATAGGCCTTTTAGGCCTCCTTCCTCCTTGCTACAATTTCCTCTCTGAGATCCAGAGAGATTCATTTAGGGGGGAGGGGAACTCGGGCGGGGGAAGAGGGCGAGGGGAATGTGGAGAGGGAAGGCGGAAAAGGCGGAAAGGGAACGCGAGAGGGGAAGGGGACGCGGGAGAGGAAGGGGAGGCGGAAGGGAAACGGGAAGAATGGGAAAGGACACGCAGGGAGAAACAATTTCTTTATTAAGTAGCATAGCACGCTCGCCAGGAATTTGCTAGTTTTAAACAATAATAAAACATCACAATAATTCGGTTCATTTGGCTAACATCCTTTATGAGTGCAGCGGAATGTGGAATTACTGTAAAAGAGCATAATGCGTTGCACAAAATATAGATATATACATATTTGTGTATATATATTCACGGCTGCATAATATAGTATTTGTGTATATGGCCGTGTGTATATATGTGTATGGCTGCTGGCATAGAATAAAGGAGAACCCAAGAATTATGATGTAGGCGTGTTTCGTGATGCAAAAGTCTGACCACTCTTGAGGGCCTCCGTGGTCGAGGGGTAATAAGGCTCTCGACTAGTAAACCGGAGGTCGCGGGTTCAAAACCCGAAGTGCTCAAGTAAATTTTGCTTGATTAATTTGTGTTATTTCACAATTACTAAAAAATATTATAGTGGATATATTTGCGGCACGTTCCGGAGTATAAGTTACTCTCGGTAGCCCTGGTGTAAAACCACCTTTCAGAATTGAAAATTTATTTGAAATGGTTTTGGCCGTATTTGCTGACTAGGTATGAATAGTCTACCTTCCCCTTCCCATTTTCTTCCTCTCCCTTCACTACCTTCAGCCTTACAACATACCCCAATTGGGGATGCCATAGTCTCACTGGCTCCAGACGGCTGGGAGCAGTTGGGACTCTAAAGCGATATCACATAAAAAAATATTTGCTTAAATTTCCTTAACTAACCTTTTATTTTCTGATACTTGACGTGTTCGGACTAAAGTAGGTACATATTTGGTTGATTTGATCTTACCCTGGCTTCCTCGGGTTTCTCTGACTGTCCGCGTCGTATATTCTCTTTACACTCCTTTATTCGTTCATTCTCTCTACATGCCCAACCCATATAAGCGTCCCTTTCTTAATCGCACTCATTACGCTTATATCAGCCTTGCATTATTTGCAAATCTCTACAATTCTCACACGACTACACATGGTTTTACCACACGTACAGCTCAGGGATTTCAGCATTCGGGGACTACAGCATTCAGTCTGCTTTCATCCTATCTCTGCCAGTTCTATGCGTCACTGCTATACACCAGTGTAGGCAGGGCTGGGCAGTATTCGAATTACTTGTAATTGAAATACGTATTTGAAATACAAATACATATTTTGTATTTGTATTTCAATTACTTTCTAAAAATGTATTTTGTAATTGGTATTTCAATTACCTGATGCTGAGGTATTTTGTAATTTGTATTTCAAATACTTATGGCTTCAAAATACATTTTCAAATACATTTAGCGATCTTAATAATGATAATGAAAAATAAACTGACATAGATAATACATAGAATAAAAACGCTAGAATCCAGAGCAAAATATGTTAATATTTAGAGTTGGCAACACTGTACGTCAAGGCTAGTATCTTGTCAATTGTCGTTTTCATCATTTCACGGTATTTATTCATGAAGAGTTAATTGATAATTGATAATGGATAATGGATGATCAAATTCCGTCAAAACCACAAAACTTTACGATGAAGCGGAGACGAGATGTGCCTTCTGCAATACGATTGGTCAATTTCTGCACGTCTCTGTTTCACTCTGCTCAACTTTGCTTCTATGGAAATACACCCTTAAATAACGGCACTTACGACAATTTATTGCAACCAAAGGTTCTACCAAAACCAAATGTATTTTGTAATTTGTATTTTGTATTTGAAATAAAAAAAATGGTTAAATTAGTGTATTTTGTACTTCAAATACACGACTTGAAAGTATTTTGTATTTCGTATTTTAAATACATGCGAAGTAGTATTTTGTAATTTGTATTTTAATTACAGCAAAGCATGTATTTTGCCCAGCCATGAGTGTAGGTACCAGCACTCCATTGTGAACTGTTTCTTTGGACAGTTTTTTGTTAGGGTTTCATCACCAATATGAAATTTCTTACTTCGATCAAACGGGATAGCGATATACGATGTCGGGCAAGGGTAAGGAAGACAGAACGTGCTAAATGCGTTAGAGCCAAAAGATACAAAGTCAGCGATAAAATGAACTCCTGCAATTAATAAATCTTCATGTACCTATACGAACAACTACACAAATATTAACATTTTATATGCATACATCTCATTCCAACTATAGTTTGCATTCTCCAATACAACGTTTACGTAGTCTTGGTAACAAATATTTCAAAAATTTGGATGTTTGACAATTTGAATTTGGAAAACTTCAAACTACGTATGTGCCAACTATTTCTACCTACTTCATAAACTGTTTTTGTTTCTAAAACTAACTGACTAACTAACCATCGCGCCGTTTTCCGCAGGAGTAGGCAGAGAGGACGGACCGTCAAACAACTCGGTCTTGACACATACTATTTGCCTCATTCACAATCATACATCGTCTCATACATACTCTTCTATTATTCCGACTCTTGGCTCATCACAAGTACCTGATTCACTTGATCGTGCCATGTCTTCCTGGGCGTCCCCGACTTCTTCTACCATTCACATTTGCGTAATATATTCTTCTTACACTACTTTCTTTCATTCGTTCGCTCTACATTCCCAAACCATCTGAGGGCCCTTTTCTTAATCTTACTCATCTCGCTTACTTCAGTCTTGCATTCTTTACGGATGTCCACATTTCTCACACGATAATAAATAGTTTTACCACACATGCATCTCAAGGATCTCATTTCAACAGCATTCAATCTGCTTTCATCCTTCCTCTGCCAGTTCCATGCCTCACTGCCAGACATCAGGTTAGGTACCAGCAATCCATTGTGGACTGCTAGCTTGGCTATTTTTGTTTCTATTTTTACTTAATTTACATTTTATGTTACCTACTTTGTGTCAATTCTTTACTTTATGTAACCAATATTTCGTTTCTTATATTTTATGTTATTTTGTCAGAAACATGTACTGCTCTATATGTCAGAGCCATATTGGCGTTTAAATTCATAAATAAATAAATAGACATTGGTTTCCGTTCAAATCTCCATGGAAGGCATTTCTAGTGTGTATTTTTGATTCAGTGTCTGCAGGAAATGGCAAAGCAAGAGTGATGGGAATACACATTGGCTTCAAAGCGGCGAATGGAAAATATTAACGGGAATATTGTGTGTTCGTGGTAGCGATGAGTAACATGGTGTTATTCATTTTGAAATTGTAGTGAATTCACTCAAAAGAAAAATCGCTTAAGCACTACTCCGCTGCACACTTGCTTACTTGCGATCCGTTTTTCGGATACTGTTTTATTGTGTAATTTAAAATATTAATTTCTTAAAAAAATGTTCGGAAAATATTTTAATATTTGTGCCTGAACTTCACAAAATAAAACAAAACAAGCCGTTTATTTTTTCGTTATTTGTTTTTGGGGTGTTGTGCCGTGTTGCGCTACCTCCTTCTTTAGCCAACGTTTCGGACAGCGTTACAGTGTCCATCATCAGGGCAGCACACAAATACACATCTGTCACCCCAAGTGGTTCGCTACCACTTGGGGTGACCTATGGCAAACCGATGGCAGTTCACCCCTGCTAAATGATGACTTAGCAGGAGTGCCCGGGTTCATGGGGTGAGATTTGTCCGGATCATGGCGGCGTATCATACATACGTCCGTCACTCTTAGGTTCACCGACCCCAGATTCCTACCTACTATTCATACCTTTTTTTTCTTCCCAGAACTTACTCTCATTCACTTTCCTTAAAAGATCCTCCACATAGCATCCTCGAAGATGTCGTAGACCCTGAGGGAAACTATTTTCCTCAGGACCTCTTGTACAGAGCTAATGTAAAAAAAAAAAATATTATTGCGAAATTTTTTTGGACGTCGAAGGCTTGGTTTATCGTATCAATTCAGTTTAGCGTGTTAGAGTGCTAATATTAAAAGAAACGGCATTTTTGGTGTTGTCATAGCCGAAAACGCTTTTCTATTGTATATAAAGATTTTATTTATTTACGCCCTAGTAGGCTTTTACACAAATAAGTAATAAGGTAAGTAATAAGTAATGATAAAGTAATAAGTAATTAAGTAATAAATTATAAAGTAATACAGTAATAAGTAATTAAGTAATAAATTATAAAGTTTTTTTATTTTTTTTTTATTTATTATAAATACAAAGTAATACATTATTACAAGAAGAAATAAAAAATATACAGAAAAAGAAAAGTCCCAATAAACTACTTTTAAGCAGTTTGTCGATGGGTACTTTTACTTTGAGGATATAAACTTATTTTACTTTGTTATGCAGTTACAATTTACAGTAATACAGTAATAAGTAATTAAGTAATAAAGTAATAAGACTGGTCAGTGGTTGAGTGGGCATCGCGTTTGGGCTCCACCCGGGCGTCCCGTGTTCGATTCCTCGGCTGGCTAAGTCCTCCATCACAACACAAGCAACATTTTCGGCTTTCTGTGGTGGTAGTAGGAGATTTTCAAACATTGTTGAGTTATTCGTAACCCGGGAATGTTTGTCTTTCTTTATAGAAAAAAAAAGTAATAAAGTAATAAGTAATAAAGTAATAAGTAATAAAGTTATAAGTAATAAAGTAATATGTAATAAATTAATAAGTAATAAGTAATAAGTAATAAGTAATAAAGTAATAAGTAATAAAGTAATAAGTAATTAAGTAATAAGTAATAAGTAATAAAGTAATAAAGTAATAAAGTAATAAGTAATAAAGTAATAAGTAATAAAGTAATAAGTAATACAGTAAGTAATAAGCAAGTCGTAGTACACAATATACATATAATGATTAAACATTAAAATTATTTAGTGCATTCACTACGGAATTGTTAAATTATATATTTCAATAAAGTAATTATAAAGAATTCTTTTTAGAACTAACAAGGAATCTTTAAATATGTCTACAAAATTTTAAAAATTATTGCCAAAATGATGTAGTAATTTTAAGGTAGTTCAGTGTGGCAGTGCACTGTACCGGATTTCCTGAAAATCTTCATACGAAAAATAGAAATTTTGAAAAAAAAAACGTTTTCAGCTTCCACAACACTGACAAAAACGCAATTTTTAAATATTAGCATTCTAGCGTAACCAAAAATCACGAACCGCCACTAGCATGTGGGTGTGAAATGTCTCTTTATATACTCTAATCTGACCTTATAAACGATTTAATAATTATTTTTCTGAAACCTTACAACACAACGTCAATTGCTATCACTAGTTCAAGGCTGAATGGATCAAAACCATTGACCTAGTATACCCTAGACAAGCCGTCTCATAGTAAAAATCAGAAAAAAATAACCCCAAGTATCAGTAATTTCGCAATACAACTCTCCTTCGAATTCCGCCGTCTTGCATGCGAATTCTCGGCAATATAAAACTGAGCACCGACTTAATCCCATTGTGTGATTTGTCGAACTAACACTTCAATAGGTGGCCACTTTTTGCATGCGTGACGTTTCGACAAGCTGTGTTGTGTACAAATGGTTTTCAAAGTGGGGATCGCGAGACATTCATAAATTTAATTAGACAAAAATATTTTTTTACTTTATTATGACAAGCGATTCAATTTCGGAGCCGAGTATGGGTACCGCCGCCTCGGGAACCATTTATTGGATAACCAACGCCTCTGCGTATAGGTCACCCCAAGTGGTTCGCTACGTTTGGTGACTATGCAGGGGTGCCCGGGTTCATGGATTGAGGTTTGTCCGGGTCTTGGCGGCGGATGCGTCTGATAATTTTTAAATTTTATTTTTCTGATGAACCGTATGGCTCGTTGTCAACCACCAAGCAGCAATTTCGTCGAAGTGTCCTGTTGAAAGCGGTGTACACTGCAAACCATACTTTAGATTCGTGTACAAAAACTTGTACACAGTCCCGTATATGTATATATTGATCATGAGTTTTAAAATAAAAAAAATCCATTTATCCTTTGCTTGAAAATAATTACGAAAAATTGACCGTTTTACCGCCCACGCACCGTGGGCTGTCCAGGTTGGTCGCTTATCATTAACACAGTGATGAGCAACCAGCAGCCCGCAAGCCCTTTTACTACTTTCCGGACTTTTGACTACAAAAAATATCAAAAAAATTGCGCTAAAAAATATTCAAATATTCAAAATTCTGTTCTGTTTTGCAAAATGTCTTAGCCGAAAACTATAATCTTTCTTAAAAGTTTTGAATCAGCTTCTCAATCATTAAGTTTTTTTTGTGTATAGGTAATAATTAAAAAATGACAGAAATTCGTAGTTAATTAAAGCCCGTTAGTAAGCGCTCAAAAAGAAGAGGAAGGTGAGATATGTAAATACGAATGTTAGAGGGAGCGCGAAAACGATAATATTTAAGCGAAAATTGTGAAAATGTTTAATAAAACATGACTCGTTTAAACTATTTTAAAATAGAACCAAAATCTCGCGGGAAATGTCATAGCTTTAAAGAAAAAAATGAATTATGATTTTTTTCATATATATAACTTGTGATGTAACAAAAATAAAGTGCTTATAATAATTTTCGAAATATACGATAATACGATTTTCTTCTATCGGAAGAATTTCATTCAATTACCGTTTTGGCGTGGCAAATGTATAGATATTTTCGTCAAAAACAACATATATTTTTTTAGAAACTTAAAAACTTAAAGTGTTTTAGAGAAATATGTTGTAAAACGGTAGAAATTCGGAATGCTATGGCTTAAGATAGGTTAACTTTCGACCTTAATTGAAGAATAGTGCAGCGGTTTTTTGTTAAGATCTGCGTTTAATGTATTTTAAAGGTTTCCGTTTTATACAAACCGGGACGCGTTTTTAAAAAGTTTAAAAACCACTGCCATATCGTGATGCTAGCCCTTCGTCTATGTGTTAGTATCGGTGTGTGGTGACGTCACAAGCATTTGGGTGATTAAGTGACGTCAGAAACTTTGCTTGCCAAAAAAATAATACGTCAATATTATTACATTTATTAAAACGCTGTCTTAAAGCTATCGGTAAGGCATAATTTTTTTTATGTATTCAGGTAGCTGGTTACATTATCGAAAATAAAGTCCGTGGACTGTACCTTGTACAATATTCGGAAGAAGGATATTTTTGTGTTTGAAAAAATTAATTCCGTCAGGACGGCTGGGACAGCAATTAGTTTCAGTGTGGACCGATAAAAGGTAAAACACAAAGCACTACGCGATCCAAATAGTACGAAACAATGCTCGCACTTTTTCATAAATGGGCCTTGAGCCAGTTTTATTTGGTTTCTGGCGTCATTTTTAATTTCACAGGGCATGTCTTGATATACTTGGTCGAAGATCAAAACAGAACATTTCGAGAAAATGTAAACAAACCTCAAACAGGAGTTTAGTACATAGAAGTGTCATTTGTTGAAAGACGTTCTTCTTATATTTTATATTTACTAGCTTTTTTACCCGCGGCTTCGCTCGCGTTGTATTAGGGGGAAATTATTGTAGCGCTTGCACTTATCAATTGTCCCCCACCTCCCCCCTCTCGCAATCCATACATTAATTATCGGTACATTTATTTTTCAAACAGCTCGTGTGCCACCTAAATTTCATAATGCCAGAGCTCAACAGTAGTAAAAATAAGAATTATCCAATTTCTTGCTTCAGTCGTTCGGAAGTTATGCACGTACCAACATTTCGAATATTCATTTTTATTTATAAAAATAGATGGATATTAACTACGACGCCTAAAATAAAATATATTTATATATATATCAACATCGTTTCCTCGGCAACGATTTGTATTCTGACGTTAGCAATAACTCGCTTTAGTTAACGCGAAAGTGTTTAATAAATATAATATATTAATATTTATTATTTCATAACGCCAGAGTTTACTATTATGTATAGTCTATAGTCCTGGCGTATAATGTAGCTTTCTATTGGTGAAAGAATTTTTATTGGTTAATGCGTGAAAGCGTAACAAACAAACTCGAGCAGTTTCGCATTTATAATATTAAATAAGTATAGAAGTATAGATAATCAATACAAATAGATAGAATATAGATGACGATATGTTGGCCTCCGTGGTCGAGGGGTTAAGCTTTTGTCTAACAATCTGAAGATCGCTGATTAAAATCCCGGCGTGCGCAAGTAATTTTTTTAAATGAATTGTGTTATTTCAAAATTTGATTATGTAAAATTAATATAATGTGTATTTGCGGCACGTTCCAGAGTGAAAGATAGTCTCAGTATCGCCCTTGTATAAGACCACCATTCAGAATTGAAACGTTGCTTGAGGTGGCTTTAGCCGTATTTGTTGACCAGATCTGAAAATCCATGTATTAAGTACTAATCTCGCCTACCACCTAAATTTCATGATGCTATAGCTCAAAGAAAAAAAGAATTACTTATCCAATTTTGTTCATTCGTTCGGTATTTATGCGCTTACAAACATTTCGGATGTTTATTTTTATTTAAATATTTGGAAGTTCGTTAATATAATAAAAAAATACTCTATTTATCATTCAGTCTTTGTAATCGTTACGAATTATATTTTTAATATAGGAACTCTCATCTGACATTCCATATTGTATTCCAAGCTTGCCAAAAAAAAACGAATTCTAATATTTGAATTTTCTTCAGTAGTAGCTGACCAGGAGACTGAGTGGAGCTCCATGAACCAGCATGGAGCCCAAAAATATATTAACATTGTTTCCATAGAAAAGATTTTTTTTGACGTTAGCAAAAACTCGCTTTTGTTAGCGACAGAAAACGTATAACAAATATAATTATATTAATATTTATAATTTCATAACGCCAGAGCTTACCATCTTATACAACCTGTAGTCTGCGCATATAATTTAGCTTTATATTGGTGAAAGAATTATTAAAGTCTTTATATTGTGTTATGCGTGAAAAGGTCATAAACAAACTCGAGC
Source organism: Glyphotaelius pellucidus (assembly GCA_936435175.1). NCBI lineage: Eukaryota > Metazoa > Arthropoda > Insecta > Trichoptera > Limnephilidae > Glyphotaelius > Glyphotaelius pellucidus. The sequence continues at coordinate 10,761,991 of OW386561.1, read as the reverse complement.
AGTTTCGCATTTATAATATTAGTATGGAAGTATGGATTAACCCACCTTCCTCTTCCCCATCTCCATTCCCTCCCCACAACCTTCAGCGTCACAACATTCCCCACCTAGGGATGCTATAGTCTCATTGGTTCTAAGCGGTTGGGAGCAATTGGGACTCTTGTGCGGATTCACATTAAAAAATTTGATTCATATTTTGATATTGGCTTATCATATGATGATTCCCATCAATGTAATTTATCATTGAAGAGGAAGATAACAATAATAATTTAAACGAAAATATGAAAAAGAACAAGAAACAGAAAAATTAGAAAAAGATAATGGTTGCATCTAGGACTCGAACCCAGAACCTCTCGTCTAACGGGGACGTGCGCGTTTACCATTTCCGCCATTGCCACCTATTGTCAAACCATCATATTTGTCAATCTCATATTTCAAATTTTTATAATTTACAATATTATCTTCCACTAATTTTTCCAATGGCGGAATTGGTAAACGCGCACGTCCCGGTTACACGAGATGTTCTGGGTTCGAATCCCAGTTGCGACCATCATCTTTTTCTATTTTTCTATGTCTTGTTCTCTTTCATATTTTCGTTTAGATTATTATTGTTATCTTCTTCAATGGTCAATTAATTTCGCCTTTAATAAGACAAACTATTCCCAGTGTACTTAAAATAAACTTTCCAAGTAAAATTATAAGGATTCTCGGACCTAAAATAAAAATACTGACTCATTTTTCCAATGAAAAACCCACGAAAATTCAATGGAAATCCACAAATTAAAGCCGTTTTGGAGCCTCGAGCATAAACAAAGCAAATTCAAAATATTTTGCACTCAACCAAATTGATTTTGCGAAACGGTACGCAAAAGCGCGCAGTTTACAAAGCAGTTTTGCGAACAATAGAACACGGCTGTTCCAATTTCGAGTGTTGACATTTTCAAAATACTTCGGTCGGAATAATCAAAGTTGATCGTCACACTCTCAATATATATTTAAAAAAATATGTTAATTGGTAATTTGAACTACCTTAGCAACAATGGAATTTTAGTGATTAGTGATGTTGATATCAATTCTTCACAAGGCCACGTGTAGAAACACCGAAAATTAACATGTTATAGAATTTTTTCAGCTGAAGCAACTTAGGGGGTTATTCACAGTTAGGAGGCCCAAAAAAGCAATTTTTCAAGATTTTTTTCTGAGAATACCTTCATATTTATTAATGCAAAAATTTGTAGACATATTATGGTAACTCTTAACGGTATTTTATCATTTTTGTATTTGTTAAAAAAATCATTTTGAAAGCTGCTATGGCTGATCTCCAGAAGCTCCTCTTAAAAAAGGTATCTTGCAGTGACAACCATATCTCTGGACTGGATCATTTAAAATAAAAATAAAAAACAAACGGATTTCGTTAAAATAATGTATAATCTTCTAATTAATCGAAGGACAGAGCAAAACAAAAAATTTTGACGAAATGGCGGCTTCTCAAGAAAAAAGACTATTTTTGACCAAAATCTTGGCCTTAAATTGTTTTTAAAAAAAGCTATTTATCGGTGAGAACTGACCTTTGATTGATAACTAGAAAAATACTTAAGAAGCTTGTGTTAAAATTTGAGACTGATCAGTTCAGCCCTTTCCGAGACATCTTGGTCACCGACTGTAAAAACCGTTTTGAGAAAAACGCGTTTAAAGTTTGCCTACTTCTTTCAAATGCTCTGACGTCTTTGCAAATTTGCGTGTAACTTCGAAAATAAATGCCGGTTTGACTTGAAGTTTTCTCTGTGTATACTTTAATATTTGTACATTACGAAAATTAAAAACAAAAATTCGATTTCTTGAAAATTTTAACTGTAATATAACCACTTAATGTAGTGCTGAACGCATGTAATCGTACTTTGTATTTCGTAAAGTAACTTTAGTACATTTACATAAAATCTGGTTTCTTTTTTGTTCCAGAAGATAATTATCATCTAACACTTTTGTCAGAACTTAGCCTATTTATTGCCAATTGGCAACTTAAGTGGACCATAAAAATAGACTGTATCCGGATACCGGAATGTATCTGGCGGATTTTGACTTTTTGACTTAATTGTCTCTTAACGCTGTCTTAACGTAAAAAAATAACAACTTAATTGTCTTTTAAAGCTGTCTTAACGCAAAAGATAACACAAAAGATACAGAATTACCCCACTGAAGAATAAAGCACATCGGACGCCTTCAGATTTTCGTCTTAATTGTATCTTAACGCAAAAGATAACACAAAGATAAAGAATTACCCCACTGAACGAAAAGCACATCGGACGCCTTTAGATATCCGATATCCTTTTTGTCTTAATTTTATCTTAACGCAAAAGATAACACAAAAGATACAGAATCAGCTTTGGAGAGTCAACACGAGTTATTTAAATTTTATCGTACTTAAATTAACTACAGTACGAGCAACAGCTCACAAAAACTATATATTGGTATAAAAACACGACCCGAAGTCATTCTAGAAATACATTTGTGACAAAAGATGTGACATGGGTTTTTAAAATCACATTAACCTGGATGATTGCATACACAAAGCAACCGACATACCGGAAGATTTCGCAGAGTATTTTCAATCTGTCTATAATCAGAAAAAAAGTCAAATCTGAATCTTATGTGCCAGGACAGTTTGAATCAACAATTTCTCAAAATAACCCTACTGAAAACGTCGAAACCGAATTTTAATTTAGCAGTAAAAAATTGGAACGAAAAACATCATCTGGTTCTGATTTGATTCCATTATTTGTCATTCAAGATGGAAATTCTTTCTTGGACAGATCTGATAATCAATTTCATTGGTCTATCTGGGGTCTAGGGGTCGACTGGTTTTGTGAAAATTGGCTCGGAAAACAGTCTCGTATCAAATCGGTATTATTTTGGGGGTAGTCTGTTCACTGTTCCAATTTATAAACATTGTCAAGAAATTCATTAATCGATTAATTTGAATTTCACAAATGAATTTGATAATTTCAACGAAATTCGCACGTCATCATTTTTGATTACATTTCGGAAATAGAATCGATCGTTCCTGGTTCGTAATTTAAAAATCTCCGCCGGATTTTGACGTTATTTGTCGTTGGTTGCATTTATGAAACCGTGTTGATTTTCACGCGAAATTTATGTATTCAAATGTCACCCTGACAGATTGGCGCGCAAATTGGCAAATGTGATTTTCACTTGTTTCTGAAATATGCAATGAATTTTAAATTATTTTTGGTGTAACTAGTTTTTGGTTTCCCGTGATAAATCACGGGATATAACCTGATACAATATGCAAAATGTTTTTTTTTACATTAGCTCAGTTGACGGCCGGCGTAGTCCAGAGGTAAGGTTCTTGACTCGCATTCCAAAGTTTGCGGGATCGAATCCCGGCGAGGCAATTAAATTTTATGTGATAAATTTTTGTTATTTCACAATTTATTCATTTAAAATAATATACAGTATATTTGCAGTACGTTACAGGGTGGAAGATACTCTCGGTATCGCCCTGGTGTAAGACTACCATTCAGAATTGAAATGTTGCTTGAAATGGCTTTGGCCATCTGATCACCTTGGCCACCTTTCCCTTCCCCATCTCCGTCCCCTCCCCACTACCTTCAGCCTCACAACATACCCCAATTGGGGATGCCATAGTTTAACTGGCTCCGACGGGAGCAGTTGGGACTCTTGTGCAGTAATCATATAAAAAATATTAAAAAACACAGGAAGCCCTGAGAAAAATAATTCTCTTCAGGGCCTGTATCCTTTTTGGGGATAGTAAGTTCTGGAAAGGAAAAAGGTATGAGGGGTGGATAGAAATTTGGGGGTCAGTGTGTCCAGGAGTGACGAATCCATCCCCCCAGCCGCGGTGCAAGGCGATTATAGGTTTTTTATATAGGCTTTTTCATAGGTTTACAAGATGCGTTTAGTGTTGAAATAAATTTTTAGATGATCCACAAAACTCGACAAGTTGATATTGAAAATGTCAACATCACCCAAGCACTTATTTCCCATGGTGTGAAATCGTTGTATCGGAGAGTGGGCAATTTAGTTACGCTTATGAGTGCCGCTGTAGAATATTGTATTTTGTTGTGTTGTTACTGTGGGTGTTCGTAAGTTAATGAGTTGCAAGAGTTCACAACAGTCGAATTTAGAGTTAAGTTAATTTAGAGTTAAGAGTTTTCCAATAAGAGGTGTTATTTTGAAATCATATTGAGTGATGAGGCCCATTTCCACCTCAGTGGCTTCGTCAACAAGCAAAATTGTCGCATCTGGGGCTCGAAAAACCCAAGATTTCTTGTTGAAAAGCCTCTCTATCCTCAACGTTTGACTGTTTGGTGCGGTTTATAGTCCGGCGGAGTCGTTGGACCTTACTTTTTCGAAAATGAGGCTGGAGCAACAGTTACGGTGAATGGATTGCGCTATCGAGAGATGATTAATGATTTTTTTATAGCCGGATTTGGATGGTATTGATCTGAACAACGTTTTCTTTCAACAAGACGGCGCTACGTGCCACACAAGCAACGAAACCATTGATCTTTTTGGTTATGGAAAATTTCATGAAAAGGATATGGTCCTGTAAGCGTTGTCGTGGTAGTCATTTGCCTGATGTTATTTTTCACTATTAACGGCATACCTTCATCTTTATAATGAAATAAACATCCGATCATTTATATTAAAAAATGGCATTTTTCTTTGAATATCAAACAACACCTCTTATTGGAAAACTTCAACAGAACTTCACTGTATAACATTTTAGGTGCGAATAACACACATTTTTGAAAGATGATAAAATACGCTTTCAAATTTTATCATTCGAAATGAACATATAATTTTTTAAATATAAAAATTTTGTATGCAAACATAAAAGTTTTAAAAATGGCTCACTTTACATTTGGTATGTTTTTAGGTTTTCACGGCCAAAAAGTATTTTTGTTATTGTTTTTGGGGTGTAATGCCGTGTTTCGCTACCTCCTTAAAACACTTTACGTTTGTTCTAACTAAAATTACTGATGACGAAAAAAAAATCAAAACACATCCATTTTTCATTAAACAAATCTTAGATATATATAAAAATTAGTGTTTGTTTGTTCGTATTTTATGCGCTGCCATACCGTTCATCCGATTGCGATGAAATTTTGGAGATTTGTTGTGTGCACGCCCGCAAAGGTTATAGGATATATATAAGCTCTGGCGTTACAAAAAATTACTACAGGTGGTGCGCGAGTGGTTTGAAAATGTGTGTGTTTCATATATTTTAGCGACAGGGAGGGAAGGCAGGAGGGGGAGTATAACGAAGGAGATGGGGTTCGCGGGAGGGGGGGAGGGGATGTCGGGGAAGGTGGAAAGGAAACGCGGAAGGGGAACGGAAAGAATGGGAAAGGACACGCAGGGAGGAACATTTGTTTATTAATTGGCATTGCAACGCGTATCAGAAAATTACTAGGGTTATTTTAATCGTTACTGTTGCGTCACTTTTTCGTCATTCTATGTAAAAATAATTAATAAAAAATTCCCAAAATTCCAAAAAAAAATTTAAAATTGTGATTCGAACTTTGATTTCACAAAGGTATACATTTTACTTTTTGGTGGTTTTTTTTAAATTTGAATATAAATCGTGGTGTTTTGCCTTTCTAACACCGTGTGAACATATTTTTCACTATGATGTTAGTAAGGGAGTTACAGCAATTTATATTTATTTATTTATTTTTAAATTCACGCCCGGCTGGGCTTTTACATGTATTTTTTTATTTATTTATAAAGAATTTTTTTTATTTATTTATTTAAAATCACAATCATAATCAAAATCTAAAGAATTACCAAATCTAAAACAAAAACACAGTCAAAAACGAATCGAAATAAAAACAAAATACTCCACCATACAAGATGGAAAAACAGTAGACTGGGAAAAGTACAATACATATGAAATAAGTCGAAGTAGAGCTATGTAGTTTGTTTAATTTAATTTGTTGTTCTTCTATATGATATAAAATCTACTATGACTTCTTTATATTTAGTGAATGATGTGTTAAATATGTCAACAACATCTTTATTAAATATGTATTTATTGCTAGTTACTGTCGCTACAGAACTTCACTGTATAACATTCTAGGTGCGAATAACACATGAATTAATTGTATCTAATATTTTTATATTATTTGGCAACTTTCCCTTATCCCTCTCCTCCCCTTACCCTTCCCAACCCAAATCCCTATTTTGCAGTCTATTTCAGTTATAATCACACTTATTTTAATGTTGTGTATTAGTTTACCATTTGTTGAATTCACATTTGTACTCTTATTATTTTTTTAAATATTCTAGTTTATATTCAGTTAGTCTTGTTTCTAAATACCTATCTGTGAACATTAATAATTGGTCTGTTTTTTATCATCCTCTTATGTTTATTGTATTACTAAGACTGTTAATGTTCCTTAAATAAATAAATAAATAAATAAATTTATAAATAAACTCTTTATTTTGAATGATTGAAGTGGTTTATTTTGTAGATTTTTTAAAGTCGATTATTTTGTATATTTACCAGTTTTCCATTTGTACTGCGAGTTTCCGGTTACCTTGTATATTGAAAAAACTTATCGGAAGGTCAATTAGATGTTATAAACTCAAAGAGCGATAGTTTAATAAATAACGAGAAATGGTTTTTAAAACCGGAAGCTGGCTGAATTTTGACTTCAAATTATAATGAAACCGGATTTTCGAAAACAGATACCACGGACAAAGTTCCCAGTCCGTTTAATTACGAACCAATTTCCGACAATTATTATTAAATTATAAAAGATTTTTGGAATCATTAGGGCAGACAGGAGCGCTGTAGTAGTATGCGCAATGCGTGCGGTGCACAAGGGCGCCGGAAACAAGGGGAGTCCTCTTAAAATTGCCTCCACAAGGATTTGAGACAATTTATTTTTATTTTTTAAAGAAAGACAAACATTCCCGGGCTACGAATAACTCAACACTGTTTTTAAAATCTCCTACTACCACCATAGTAAGTCGAAAATGTTGCTTGAGTCTTGATGGAGGTCTTAGCCAGCCGAGTAATCGAACACGTGACGCCCGGGTGGGACCCAAACGCGATTTCCACTCAACCACTGACCAGTCACATGATTCAGGGATCTTAGTAAATAATTGGTTGATTATATTTTTTTTCAAAAATTATTATCTGTAAGTGTGAGAAGCGAATTGTTATTTTGGGTTTAAGACAAGAAATAAACTTGACAAGAAATAAACTATTCTTGCTTTTGAAATGAGATCCTCAAGACGTATGTGTGTAAACCAAAGCACCTAACTTAAAATAAAAGACATTATGATACTGGTATTATTATTAAAAAAATCGACCCGTGAAAAACTAAGCTTTTTAACATACTCCAACTATTATAAAATGTCTTTTAAAAATAAAAGTAAAACAATTAATTGTTAATCATCAATAGATTCTGTATTTTGAAATCTGTTTTCTCCACAATAAATGTTAACGTCTTTTTAATTGTTTATTAATAATGGGACTGCTGTTGAATTATTTGAACGTATTATATCAAATTGCGTCAAAATTGAAATTTAGATCTTAAAAATATGTCGTCTCAAAGTGGTTTAACCACAGTTTGGAAATGGCCTTGTAAGCCGAAACAACTGTCACAAAAAAGAAATAAAATACTGGCAGAACTTATTAACTAATCTATTTACATAAAAATCAAAAAGTGTTTGCGGTTTAGTGTATTGTGGTATTGCTATATTAAGCATAGGAAATATTTGAATCTTTCAAAATACCTTCTTAAATCCCCCGCGAAGGTTTAGGATTATTGCAACCACATGAAAATACATCTGAAAGTTTATCAATCATCGCAAAAATTCTTGCGAAACTGTTAAACATTTGAGATTGTCATTTTGCTAAACAATGATTGTCAAATCAGCATTACATTTTCAAAACTCTTTCAATTAATGAATTAATTTGAAGTACTTACGTAATAATTTGAATCAAATCAAAAATAGGTACCTATTTAAGGTACCAAATTGGATTGATTGTTCTTATTTAATAAACAAAAATAAATATTTGTAATATATGAAAAATGAAAATTTTAATTAAAAAAATGTGAAAAATGGCAAGCAAGCTGTTTGAAAACTGAATATACTGGGGCTGAATATATGGAACGCGGGAGGGGGATTGGCGGACGGGGGAGCGGGAGAGGAGCGAGGGAATGCGGGAAAGTGGAAGAGGACGCGGGAGGGGAACGGGAACGCACGGGAAAGAACATGCAGGGAGAAACAATTTATTTATTTGAATATAGCATTGCAACGCATGCCAGTTACAATAGTAAATTTCATTAAAAAAATTAATGGAATTCTACGCATTAAATACAAACCATAAACAAAAATGTTATAAAGAGGATTGTAAACTCTAGAAATATTTCGATTCTCTTGCTTACAAAATTTAAAATTGCGCGTCGTATTTGCACGAGGCAAGTAAGCGAAAAAGTGGTTTTAATTTATTTTGTGCATAATTTTATAAGAATGAAAAAAAGTTAGAACATACAAAACTTCAAAAATAGTCTTAGCCATAAAAGGGTATTATTTAAAAATTGTTTCTTTTATTAGGTACTTCATAGTAAAGTAATGAAAAAATATTTTTTTTAGTGGTTTACGCTTATATTTTTTGTTATGTATTGTAATTCCAATACATAGAAAAGCTAGTAAAGGCTTCAATTTATCCGTAGCATATTTTTTGATGTTCATACTGTAAACCGATTCGTAAAGATGAATCTAAATTGTACCTAAATAGGGTTTCACGTATAGCTTGATCTTAAGTTTCAGTTAAAAAAGGACAAATACAAAACTGTTGTTGGATATTTTTCCCGCTGCGGCCCTGAAGGTCGGATTTCATGCCATAGGATTATTCAAAACTTTCCGCAGTGGACCGGTATTTTTTGAATATTTCACGAACAGGAACAGTTCCGGCTTTACTCTGAATTTAATCCGAACTTCGGATGTAAAGTAGATTAATTATATTAATAACCATTTACCGTCCTTTCTGCTTCATCCCTTCAAAATTACCTCGGAGAACGATGAATAAATAAACCGATAGAAGTATTTTGTGGGCCATGTGTGCCTGAAGTGAGGTAAATTTTCCCTTATTTCGGGTGAAATAAATCAAACACTTTTGTTGAACCGATAGCTAAATTCCCTGACAGTTTGGCCCCCAAATTAAAATTTTTATAAAATTATGTTTTTTACCAATTTCAAACCTGAAATCGACTTCAAAAATAAATAATTTGGGAGGCGGGAGCGTGTATCGCCACCCCGAGAACCTTTTTTTGGATTATCAACACCTCTGCTACATGAATGTCAACTGACAGGTCGAGAGAGTCCGACTGGAGAGATAAAAAGGTCTCCCTCAACTGGTTCATCCGTATCCGGTTCATCACGCAATAGGTGGGAAAACGCATGTGCCGCCAAGATCCAAACAAACCTTACCTCATGAATCCGGGCCACTCTGCTAAGTCACCAAACAAAGCGAATCACTTGGGGTGGCCTACGATAGACGTGTTGGTCATCCAATAAATGGTTCTTGGGGCGGTGGAACCCATGTCCACCTACCAAATTGAGAAGTGGTATTTCTTTAGACAAATTGTATTTTATCAACCTCCTGAATAAAATCGATATTTTTCTGATCTGACATGTCGCATATTATTCGAAAACTTGACAGGTCGTGAGCCGCTACCATGGCAACCTGTCAATAAGGCAACTGAAACGCGACGGCCGTCATCTGCAGTGCAATCAGCACTAGAGGAGGCTGCATTTTGCCGGAGGCCTCCGAGGAGTGCTTCGTTTTAAAAGCACTCGAGTTCTAGGAGCGGGTCCCGGGTTCGAGTTCTTGGTTGCAGACTGGGCGCTGGGACGGCGCGCCGAGGCGGGACGCATGAATTCGGACAAGAACTCGGAGGCGGCCCCGGATAGAGCCCGCAGAAGAACTCAGACCCGGAACCTACATAGGAACTAGAGCCCGACAGCGCGCAAGGACCCAGACGGACTGAGTAGATACTGGGCGCTGTTGCGGCGCACCGAGGCGGGACGCACGAGTTCAGTTGTAAATAATATTTGATTCTTGTGAGCATTCGAATATTGCTTTCCTCATTATCACAAACTTAGTATTTTGAGATGTCTGACTAATCAACTGGACGATCGACATATTACATAATGGGGGGATACACAGATTATTTATTTCACAGTATCCAAGAAGGCGGGTCTCCTGCGCACAAAATGTTTTAAAAACTTAGTAGCGTGTACAAGGTTTTTGTTTTCTGTGGCCAATGGAAAACATGTAAATGTAAAAAAAAAATTATAATTGCGCACAGGAGATCCAGCTTCGAAACGACTTGAAAATTAACATCAATATTTTGTGAAGGGGCGGCAGGTAATCTTTTAATTAAAATTTTGATGATAAAAGAACTCGGAGGCGGCCCCGGATAGAGCCCGCAGAAGGACTCGGACCTGGGACCTGCACAGGAACAAGAGCCCAACTGCGCGCAAGGACCCGCACGCGGACTCGGGACTGTCACCCGTCGCTCCCGTCTCGCCGGCCGGTAGGGGCATTCAGGTTCACGGTCCGGCTCCGAGTTCCGCGTTTGGGCCCGAGTCTGCGCTCCGGTCGAGCTTCACATACAGGTGCGAGTTCGCATGCGGGTGTCAAACGCTGGAGTCCTCTGGGAGTGGTTGGTTTGAAAAAGGAGTGGGAGTGGGATCCGCTTTTCTAAGGACTCGAGTTCAAGAACCCATTCCGGCTGAATCTACTCACAGCTAATCAGCACCGCTGTCCGCGGCCGTCGCGTTTCGGTTCCTTTGTTAAAATGTTACCATGACAGCTAGTCACCGCGTCGCCCTTGACAACTGGTCTTTAACAAGTTGCCTGGGTGTGGACCGCCAAAGAAATTCACAAGTTCTTTTCCTGTAGATAGCGATTGCATCGCCAACTGGTTGTTTTTCAGTTTCTCCATGAGCGCATGTTCAACCTTCAACCTATAGATTAATAGCTAACACGGCCACGCATTGCTTTGGCTAACGAAACCCAACGCCATCTACTTGATGGTTACCCAAAATTTTAACTCACACTGCCATCTGTTAATTTGCATACAAATCAAATCCAGACAGCCCTCTTGCCAGCCCGCCCGTCCACCGCACACAAACATTCTCCTTTAATTATATATTTCAACCAATTTACACAAAACGTTGACAAATTATATTTAAAAACCTTTATCATGAATCACACCATCCATTGGAGAAAATCGCATAAAAATCCGTTTAATAGTTTTTGAGTTTATCGCGAACAGAGAGACAGACGCGGCGGAGTACTTTAATTTTTAATATGTATAGAGATGACTTGTAAACACTGTGTAATCGACAACAATATTTCGAGTATTATTATTTTGAATGATTCTACTTTTCAAACTTTTCGAAAACGTTAATTTAATTATTTCGTCAAACGGCGGCAGACTGTTGTGAATAGATTCGAAATTTTGTTAAATATTTTTTACGCTGGATGAAGTCTCAATGTCTGTTCTTAATGGTGAACATCTGAGCGGCAAGTTCCACGCTCCTTCTGAACAAGGTTTTAGGCCCTTCGCTCATGGAGAATCCGAAACCAAACTAAAACTGTTTGGCAATTCAATTTTCGGTGCACGATTTCAGTAATTATATCAACTTGTTTAACAAAATATAATTTATCAATTATCAACCTTAATCTGTAATAAAAACTGGCACTGCGAGTTGCGAGTCGCTGGTGGCGTCGCCTTTGACAACTGGTCTTTGAGAAGTTTCCTGGCCGCCAATGAAATTCGCAATTTGCTTTCCTGTGGATAGCGATTGAGTTGCAAACTGTTTTTTTTTTTCAGTTGCCCAATGTTAAGGGCTAAGCCCATCCGCTCATTGGGCAATTGTAAAAACCAGTTGGCAACACAATTGATATCCACAGGAAAGACTTGCAAATATCATTGGCGGTCCGCACACGGGCAACTTTCAAAGACCTGTTGTCAAGGGCGACGCAACCAGTCACTCGTAACTCGCAGTTCTAGTCGCCGCAGCCAGCGAGTTTCAATTTCCAGGTTAATGATATTTTTTTTCATCTTAAAAAAAAAATTTAAGGTTTTTCACAGTTAAGGGCGGGATGAGGGGTTGGGCGGTTACTCGGCTAAATGACCAGTGACGACATTTAGAAATTTTTTTGTTCATTTTTGAAGAAAAAAAATGAAAAAGTCACCGAAGGCCAAAATTTCATTTACATTTTTTTCTCCAAATAAAGTCATCAATCACTATGTCTGTGATTGAAACTGTTTCTCAATTCTGAACGGAAACTGATTGTGCCAAGAATTTAGACAAAGCGTTAAAGTTATTTAAATTGCCATTTAAAAATTGAAATTGATGTGTAAAACATTCGGACTGTCCCGTGATTTTTCAAGGGTCTGCGCTCGTTTATGATATATTTTAATGCAGTGTAATAATACCCTTTTAATTTTTGGCCTGGCAACGCTGGCCGTGATAGCTGGCAACTTTGTACGGATTTAGGGACAATGGGGCTGATTGGTTGACGCCTAGTAATTAATTACACCGTTTAAGAGATGGCGCTGCGCAGATTCCAAATTCGAAAATGGAAAATGCGGCCAGCAGGGATGGACTGAGACCTCGGTAGGTATATATATTTTTTAATTTAAAAATTAAAAGCAAAGTTCCATTCCAACGTGACGAATACAATGACGATGCAGTTCCACCTATTGAAATCGTAATAAATGAAAAAAAAATGCTTGTGCAGTGATGGAGAACTAGCAGATGATCGAATCCGTGACGCCTATATTGCTGTCAGCTCGGAACGATAATTCTGTAATGAACTATTAACATTAATTGAAAAATCAATTTGCGGTCGTGCTGGCAAGTGTCGACTAACAATCACTTTGGATGCCTTATTCGATAGCCTCCATTACAAGCTCTGGAAAAACCGTAATTCTGCATGTTTATGTATATATCGATCGTCCAGTTGATAAGTCAGACATCTCCAAAAGTGAGGTAATGAAGAAAGCAATATTTGAATGCTCACCGTATATCAATATTATATACAGGTGTTTTACGTATTTATGTATTTAATATAAACGGTACACATACTCCATAAACACGGATTACCTATCACAAAATCATAGTTAAATAAGATTTAATAAAAAAGAGTACAACAGTTAATTTTGGCTTTTGATTAAGAAATGACAACAGACATACAGTAATCTAGGTACAAGCGAGTGTTTCGTATATTCTGTCCGACTATTGTAGCATTTTAGAACGAGTGGCTCTCATGGGTATATGAATTTCAATGAGCTTAGTTAAATCAGGACTATCTATTCTACCATTTACAATTTTGAACATAAATATTGAGTCGGATATAATTTTTCGATCTGAGAGTCTTAATAAATTAAGTCTTAAAACAAGTAATTATGATTTATGTTTTCAATGAGAATACCAAGCTTACATTAATGTATCTTAGAAATGTATGTTGACTTTTCTCGATTGAATCTGAATGTATTTTAAAATGGAGGGACCAGATCGAGGAGTTATATTCGACTTGACTACGTACTAAGGATGTAAACAAATTTTTTAAAGTTGAAATATTCCTAAAACCTCTGGAATTTCGAAGAATGAAGCCATGCATTTTCATTCCTTTCTTATTAATTGTGTTAATATGGGATAAATATGCTACAAAATAACACCGGTAGGCATAACGGTCCGGTACATTAGTATGACATTTTGAAATATCCTACTAGTGACCCAGAAAACATCAAGATTTTGTTTAATTTACTACTAGTTTTTGGCTTATTATCGAAGTAGTGGTGATTATGAGTAATCTGAGTATTGTACCACATAGTTTTTAAATTAAAATTTTCATTGACTTGCTCCGGCCCTGGTGTCCTCGCTGAATAATTTATGGGGATCGAGAATTTGGATTCCACAAAGTGAGAATTTAAGGCTTCGAAAGAAACGATTATTAAAAATGGACAGTTCAATTTTGAATTAAAACTCTTCGAATAATTGGAAATCGAAAATGGAGGTTTAATTTATAAATAGTTTAGTAAGACTTTTGTGTAAGAAAAGAGAATATATTTTTTTGTTTTAAAAATATATTGTATTAAATACGTACATTTTTATGTAAATACCGCATTGCCCGGAGCCAGTCGGATTATGGCATCTCCAAAAATAAAATAAAAATATGTTTAGAAACAAGACATTTAAGTTTACGTTCCACGTAGTAGAATTTTGAAATCTAGACAGAAAAAAAGATAGCGGACCAACGAATTTTAATTCCAGTTGTTTTGGAAAATTTTCATCGTTCATAAAAAAAATATAGAAAGGGACCTTTTATAAATAAATCTGTGCGTGGTTTCATAGAGACTGAATTTTTGAACAGTTAAATACTTGGAGTGTGTAAATCGGGTCTATAGTTTTTTTAATATGCTATCAATCAGGTTGAAAAAAGTCGTTCTAAAGGGTTTTCCAATAAGAGGAGTTATTTTGATATTCAAAGAAAAATGCCATTTTTTTAAATAAATTATCATATGTTTATTTCATTATAAAGAAAAAGGTATGCCGTTAATAGCGAAAAATAACATCAGGCAAATGACCACCACGACCACGCTTACAGGACCATATCCTTTTCATGAAATTTTCCGTAACCAAAAAGATCAATGGTTTCGTCGCTTGTGTGGCACGTAGCGCCGTCTTGTTGAAAGTAAACGTTGTCCAGATCAATACCATCCAATTCCGGCCATAAAAAATCATTAATCATCTCTCGATAGCGCAATCCATTCAACGTAACTGTTGCTCCAGCCTCATTTTCGAAAAAGTAAGGTCCAATGACTCCGCCGGACTATAAACCGCACCAAACAGTCACACGTTGAGGATAGAGAGACTTTTCAACAATAACTCTTGGGTTTTCCGAGCCTCAAATGCGATAATTTTGCTTGTTGACGAAGCCACTGAGGTGGAAATGGGCTCATCACTCAAGATGATTTCAAAATAACACCTCTTATTGGAAAACCCTGTACATCCATTTCATTTTTCTGTTACTCAGAATGCTACAATCCCACTGACTCTTAGTAATAATTAGGCCTCTTCAAAATGTCACTAGAAATAGAAGTTTCAAACAATTTTCGTAAAAGTTTCTTGGCTCAGCCTCCACTTTAGTTTCTTATGGAAGACATAAAGCAATATCTAAGTTTCTTCACCGATCCGTATCCTGTAGGTACTACTTCTTGTAACCATCTCAGTAAATGATATTTCAAGTTGGTTTAATCGAATAAGTTGGTAGTGGATCTTCTCCGTTCTTCTTGTCAAACACAATCTTTACAACTTTATCTTTTCCACGTCTCACGGCTCCAGACAGTGGCAAAGTAAGTAAAGAGATTGCTTGAGCAATCAATGTTCTATAATTTCTTACAGAACAATTATTTGATACGTGGGAAAGTTAGTTTTATAAGAATTAATTCTAGTCCTCAAAGGTATATTATCACTTACGGAACTAGAGTGTGGGGAATGATAGCTACCTAGAGTAATTTAATTTTAATTTTAGACAGAGTAGCTAGTACAAACATGTACGACATTTAATCTACCTTGAAAAAACTTTAAAATACTAGCAATTAACCCAGATAGTCCTGAAACATTTTTTACGTTTACCATATTTACCATATTACTGTGACTAAGAACCACTCATGTTATCTTCATTTTCCTTAGCGCATTTTTTATTGGAAGTATGATACAGTTAAAAGTGACCGAATTTGATATCAACACCTTGACGCAGTGGACAGCGCGCTCGCCCGGAAAGAGAGAGGTACTGGGTTCAAGTCCCAGAGGTGCCAATATCTTTTTCTGATTTTTCTGATTCCAAATTTTTGATTCATTTTCGCTCATGTTGTCTTCATTTAATTAAATATTACAATTTGAGGTTTTACTCAAAAAGTTAAAATTAAAAAAATATATAACATTTTCTTTTATATTAGCTTCACACAGGATGCCCTGAGGCAAATTTTTTTCCTAATCTTTGGGGATGCTGTGGGGACGGTTTTTTTTAGGAAAATAATGAGATGAAGTTCTGGAAAGAAAGAGGGTGTTGGGGGGTGGGTAGGAATCTGGGGATGGTCAGTGTATCCAGGAGTGACGGACGTACGAATCCATCCCTCCCACTGCCGTGCAAGGCGATGTTCCAAGAGAGTACGGCTAGAGAAGTCGAAGAGACTCCTTCAACAATTCTCCCCCGATCCGCCATGCCATGCAGCTGGTTGGCAGACGCATCCGCCGCCAAGACCCGGACCAATTTCATCCCATGAACCTGGGCACTCCTGTTTAGCCACCAAACGTAGCGAACACTTGGGGTGACCTATGGCAGAGGTGTTGGTTTTTCAATAAATAGTTGCTTCAATAAATGGAGGCGGTGGTACCCCTAAATTTTCACCCAGCCTTTATACCTTTTTTCATCCCAGAATGTCCTCTCCTACCTTTCCCTAAAGCATACCCCTAGATGACAGAGGTCCTGAGAAATATTTCCCAGGACCTCCCACGTGGAGCTTTGTGAAAAAAAAAATTATGTCCCAAGGGAAATTATATCTGAAATTTCACTTTAATTTCGGGATTAGGGACACACCCAAAATACACCTCTATGACACGATTAGCTCTTCAGCGGTAACAAACAACTTACAAAATTATTTTAAAAGCTCGAAATTCACAAGGGGTAAATTCCCACCCCCCCCCCCCCCCCAACTCCTTGCGTTATTTTATTTAGTGTAACCCTCGTTCCCTCATATTGTGATAATGTTTATGTGCTTTCCGTTCGACTTGCCACTTTGATAATATTGCTCCCGTTGCGCCACCGGGTCTAGCGGGTCTACCGGGCGTTCCGGGTAAACGGGCCCGGACTCGAGAGTTTCCGGGTGAACAAAGAAATTTCAATCAACAAATTTTTCACTGAAAAAATTTTTTTTTTTAAAATTATTATTAACAAATTTTTCGCTGAAAAAATTTTTTTTGTTTATTTATTATTTTTTTACATTAGCTCCACATAATAGGCCCCGACGAAAAAATCCCCTATCTCATCTTTGGGGATACTACGTGTAGGGTTTTTTTAGGGAAAAGGTAGGAGAGGAAGTCCTGGAAAGGAAAAAGGTTATTATTGTATTTTGTGCACGTCCTTCTTAGTAATGAATGTTGTGTGTAGTTGGTTTTGAGTGTGGAATGTGGAATAGATGGTTGGATCTTGTATTTTGTATTGGACAGTGAAAATTTAAGTTTTCTAGAAGACAGTTGTTGTCAACAATGTTTTGAAAAACAATTTCTGGTCGGATATATGTCTTCATCTTCTAGAGTTAATAAATTATGGAATGTTAAGATGTTTGGATGGATTTAAAGTCTATGTGATTCAAAACCTTTTTTTAATACCTTCTAACCTTTCAATATTAAATTTGTATTAGGGATTCCATTTGCGGAATGGGTAGGAATCTAAGGATAAGTGTGCCCAGGAGTGACAGACTTATGAATCCATTCCTCCCACTGAGGTGCAAGGCGATACGTCGAGAGAGTCCGGCTGGAGAGATGAAAAAGTCTCCCCCAACCAGTCTCTCCCGATTCGGCCCGTCATGCAGTACTTGTACAAACATATCCACCACCAAAGCCTGAACAAACTTCACCCCACACTCGAGCTCTTCTGCTCTGCTAAGTCACCAAATGTAACCAACCGCTTGGGGTTACCTATGGCAGAGGTGTTGTTTATCCAATAAATGATTCAGGAGCGGCGGTACCTATACCCGCCTATCAAATTGATTAATACATGCAACACTCGTGACACGTATTTCTGATTTGTTCGTAAAATAATACGCGATTAGGACCTTCACACTTCAGCCTTCTAAAACTGTATACTTTAAAAACTCCGCGTTTAGGATATAGTTGTTATATTTCACACCGAATCAGATCACAGTTCTAGGAATTGCCTGCTCAGTGGTTTTTAATTATTTTTTATACAGCGAGATAAAAATTACGGATGTGCTTGAATCTCCAGCGCGGCCCTGAGGAAATCACCGTAAAATGCTGGAGCAAAACAAACCTCCTGCGCCTCTCCATAACCCCCAGATGTGCCCAGCGCCACGCACGGTCATTACAAACACTACACACCGTAGAAATAATGAAAAAGTTGAAAAAAATCGAGGAAATTCACCATTTTCACACCTTCGCATTCCATAATAGCATCCCACGCAAGCTGGGAAGTGTTCTGTTTAGAGTCACCTAAATGAACCATTAATTTTTGTGTAAAGTGAAATTTGTGAGCGTAGCCCTCCAGTTTTAACTCAACTGTTTTGGATTTCATCTGTCTATAAATTTTTCAAGGCCTTTCTAATGGTTCAGTAAACATTATTTTTTTTAAAGTCATCTTTTCATTTCGAATCAAAAAAGTATGGGCCACTTGCATCACGTTTTTTAAAAAAAAATCCAGTTTAGGCAAATAATCTATGACATGACGAATTTTTTTTTAATTGTATTTTTGAAACTTTGGCGATTTTTTGCAAATTTCAATCCGAAGAATCGGACCATTTTTTATAAACCGGAAAGACGGGCCATAATTTATAAAGTACCTGTAACGAAGTTCGCAGGCAACAAATCAAGTGAATTTTATGCTACTTCTACACCAAAGCCAACCTCCCAACTTTGAACTCCAAAATGGCGAACATCGAACAGCTGATTCGGCGCTGATTTATCAGTTATCTACTGTGTTGTTGATTGTATTTCGCGAATATTGTCTTTATTTAATTAAATACTACAATTTGAGGTTTTATTCATTTAATTAAAAATTAAAAATATATTTAATACGGTTTATAATTAAAAGGGAATAACTAGACAAAACCGGGAATATGTCTTTTTTAAATCAAATTTTACACGTATTGACTCTTTTCAACAAAAAAATATAAATGTCGAAAGATTTTTCTTTTATATAGTGAAGCTTTTTTTTAAATTTTGAGAAAATATGTTTATTTTTAGTACAATAAGGTTTCACTGTAGGTCGTTAGCAGATTTGTTAAATTTATCAAACAAAATTTTGTATTATGCAACATACATTTCAAATCATATATATAATCATGCAGTAAAATAAATCAATAAATTACTTGGAAAGCTACTTTTCAGAGTTTTAATTTTAGTTCAAATAAAATCACGGAAAAAAAATCCACGCCCTTGTTTTGTGACAAAAATACTTCAGTTTGTCTATTTATTTACAGTCTTACCAACTATATTTAAAAAAAATTACTTTCTCATTTTGCTTGAACATTATTGAAAAATTATACATACTTATGATGATCAAAAAATAATTACAAAAAGTAAAAAATTTCAATTTTTTTATCACCTATGAAATACTAGTATGAAGAATAATTAATCTTTCTCATCGGAACCACCCTGCGCCTTTGCAAGGGTACGATCGCAAGATCATCGTTTGACAAAATTTAAATTCTCGGCCGCTGGTTAACGGCTCTTAAGTGGGAAGATAAATGAAAGGAACGAATTTTATGATTTCAGGGGAAATTTTTGTTATTTAATAAATAATAGTGGCGTTCTCACCTTCTGGTCCATTTCATAGCATATATGGAATAGATTACTAAGAACAGACTTTCTATGGAATGGAAATCAAGAGTTGGATCGACTTCAACTTTTTTTCTATGAATATATCTAATCATAGGGATTATATTTGGGAGGTAGACGTGGGTACCGCCGACCCAGGAACCATTTATTGGATAACCAACAATTCTGCCATAAGTCACCCCAAGTGGTTCGCTACGTTTAGTGACTAACAGGGGTGCCCGAGTATTGTCGGCCGATGCGTCTGTCCACACACTGCGTAGCAGACCGGATCCTCCTAAAGAGGATTATTATTTTTTCACGTAAAAATAAATAAATAGAATAGATCAGGTGAGATTTCGACGAGAAAATCTAAACATACTTTTTTGGATGAGAGGTCTCCTGTTCCAAGAACTAGGTATCATCTGTCGCATCTAAACATACAATAAAGTTTTGATTAAATGAAGACATTTTGAGCGAAACTCAATCGAAAATCTGGAAACAGAAAAATCAGAAAAAGATATTGGCACCTCTGGGACTCGAACCCAGGACCTCCCTACTTTCCGGATTGGGCGCTCTTATCCACTGAGCTAAGGTGTCGATATCCAATTCGGTCACTTTTAACTGTACCATACTTCGACTAAGAACCACCCATATTATTTTCATTTTTCTAAACGCATATTTTTATTGGCTGCCATCTTTATGAATGATTGCAAGATTCAACTCGAACTAAATGCAATCTAGATGGTGTCTGGATAAATAATTATCCATTTTATTTAATGTGCGACATCTATTGACTCTTCTGCAAGTCTGGGATGAATATTATTATTTATTATTTTAACTTTATGAGTAAAACCTCAAACTGTAATATTTAATTATGTATGTTTAATTATCGAAGTATGGTACAGTTAAAAGTGACCGAATTGGATATCGACACCTTAGCTCAGTGGATAAGAGCGCCCAATCCGGAAAGTAGGGAGGTCCTGGGTTCGAGTCCCAGAGGTGCCAATATCTTTTTCTGATTTTTCTGTTTCCAGATTTTCGATTGAGTTTCGCTCATAATGTCTTCATTTAATTAAATATTACAGTTTGAGGTTTTACTCATAAAGTTAAAATAATAAATAATAATAAAGTTTTGTTCTATGATCTCTGGTACAAACGGTGTAGAGTAGAATTATTTTTAATAAAACATTGTTTACCTAAATAAAAAGAACGCCCGAAGAAATGTACGCAATTATTAGAAACGTGAATAAATATTTCGAGCGACTCTTCAAAGAAAACATTATGTTAAATTCAGTATGTGTTTTAAGTATCTACATTAGTCTGGATATCAGATTCAGAGAATTTTCATTCATTTTTAATGTGGAACCTAGGTATCTATTCCTTGTGATTTTGAATAAAACTAGATTGGCCTTTTCGTCAAAAAAAAAATCTAAATAATATATGAATGTGAATAAAGTAAGGAGAGTGTACCAAAGTTGTGTGTCATCCTCTCTGCGTACCCTCGCGGAAAAGGCGGTAACTTTAGCCTCAATGATATTGAGCGAATTTACAAGCTACTATCTGAGAAATTCAGTATTTGTTAGTAAACTCGCTCAGTTAAATCGTCATTAGTTAACTAGCAGATTATGGACAATCTACGAAAAAAGTTGACAGATGGTCAACTTAACTCGCTACTCGCTCAAGATGGCGGCCTACCAACAGCTGATTTCGTAACTGTCAGAATTTTTTCGCGTGGGAGCCGTAATTTTCACTACTGGCTAGCGTGCGGCGCTAGCCGCGAGCTCAAGTTTTTTACAAAATTTAGACCGAATTGGTTCCGCGGGAGTCGTTATTTTAGCTGCTACTGTCGCTACTGAGCAGTTTTGCGAGTGAAATTCACCCGCTTTTAAACTTACCGGCTAGTAGCTTGTAAACTCGCTCAATGTAATCGAGGCTTTAGATAGTTTGTTAGCTAGTTAGGTGGTTTGTAAGTAACCAAAATATTTAATAAACTATCAATTGCATTTTGGTACGGGTAACGCTTTCCCGTGAACAACTTATTGGACAAACCCTCCGCCATAGTTCTCCCCAAGTGGTTCGCTACGTTAGATAACTTAGCAGGGGTGCACGGTTTTTGGCTTCGGATGTGTCTACTGTAACATATTACGTGGCGGGTCGGATCAGAGAGGACTGGTTGAGGAAGATCTTTTGACTTCTCCAGCGGGACTCTTCCGGAACATCGCCTTGCACCGTAGTGGGAGGGATGGAATTATTCGTCCGTCACACATAATTCGTTCGACACACTGAACCCCAGATTCCTACCCACCCGCTATACATTTTTCCTTCCATAATGTCTTCTCTTTTCTTCCCTAAAATGATCCTTCACTCAGCACCACAAAAATGACATGGGCCTAAAGGGGGGGGGGGGGTAAGGTTTTAAAACTCATTTTTAATTTCGAGAAAATCGGAGCAAAACTAACAAAGATAGATTTCAAGCGACCGGCCCTCTTGCTCTTTTCAAGTATATTTCTAGTATAAAAAAAACTTTAAATCGATTTTCTCGCAAATAAATAAGTCCGTGAACATCATAACTCAAAATTTACTTAACCGATCTTTTTAAAATTTTGTACCCTATTTTTACACATAAATCAACAGGTAGTGACGAAGAGTTTGTTTTTTTTTACCATTTTTTTCCAAAATTTTAGCAAAAATCGCATTTTTGACTTCAACATGCTACAAAAAAATAAAATAAAAAAAAAACGCTTCGTCACTACCTGGAAACACATATCACCTTTTAAACCCATTTCATTTTTTTATTTTAAACGATCCGTTAATGAGTTAAATGTTCACCGCATAACACCATGTTTTCGCCGCGCTTCCGGAGATTTGCTTTCACGGACTTATTTATAAATATTTTTAATTAATTTTTTTTTTAAAGATACTTCAGATGTCATACTATATTGTTTATATAAAAGAAGTAAGCCAACATTATTCATATCTCCAAAAAAAATCATGAAAATGTGCCGTTTTTTCGCCTTTAAAACCTTACCCCACCCTTAAGGAAAATAATTTTCCTCAGGCCCTCCTGCGTGGAGCTAGTGTAAAAAAGCATACATAATGTAAAAAATATTCACCTGGACTAATCGTCGTCTTAGTTTTTCATTGTCCAAACGACAATTTTAGTTTTTGTTCAATCTCCTCTTTAAAATTAAAAATAAAGTATAAAAAATTATAGTTAATCACTTAACTAAGAATTATTTAAACTAATGAGACCTTCACCTTTACATAGCTTTATCTTAAACACTTATCGTAATGTTTCATTGAAGTAATGAAAGAAAACCTTCTCCTCCTGTAAAATTTTCTAATGGTCGTTTGGACAATTAAGAACTAAGGCAACGTAATGTAGATCAGTTATGTTCTTTTACCTTTGAACCATACTTATACCAACAAATGGCAATTGAAGCCCCTCTCTTTTTCGACATTCATTTGTCACACTTCGCAAGTCGGTTGGGTCTTCTGGTACTCTTACAAAATCAAGTCAATGTACTAATAAATTGAATTAAATTCCTCATGGAAAAAGTACAATATATGAAAAAAATGGCTTTATTTGAAATGTAAGATATTATTTTATTGTCTTTGTTCCCGGAGAAGAAGATTTGAAGGCTATCATGGGAAATCAATTATTGAAATTATTTCCAACATAATACTGTGATATTTTATGTGTTCTTATTCTTGTCAATTCTATTGAAGATTTTTATTAGATGAATTATTTCTTACTTTTGTAATGCTGTTGTCAAGTACCAACGTACTAAAATAAGCTTTTCTGCAGAATTTCCTTATTTAAAAAATGTTTAGTATTTTTTCGTTTTAAGGCTGAAGGGAATGTTAGATCTGTGACCAAAGGCTTCGTGTAAATTTTAAGCCATCGCTACCCGAATTTCTACCGATTTCTCACATATCTCCCTTAAATACTTGGAAGTTTTTAGCTTTTAAAAAAAATGTTTTTTTTTAAGATAATATCTAGATACTTTCTACGCCAAAATGCAAATTATATAAAATTCTCTCGATAGAAAAAAATCGCAAAGTATGCTCCGAAAATTATTAAAAACAAGTCTATTTCTATTATTTTACAAGTTACATTTGTGAAAAAATTCACAATGTTTTTTTTAAATGATATTTAAAATGCCTTCCACGAGATTTTTGCTTTATTTTAAACGAGTTATGTTTTTTTTTTAAATTATTTTTGGGGTGTTATGCCGTGTTTCGCTCATCTGCTCTGATGATGGACACTGTAACGCTGTCCAAAACGTTGGCTAAAGAAGGAGGTAGCGAAACACGGCATAACACCCCAAAAATAATAACAAAAATACTTTTTGGCCGTGAAAACCTAAAAACATACCCGAGTCATGTTTTATTAAGCATTTTCACAATTTTCGCTTCAATTTAATCATTTAAAATATAAGCGCTCTGTCGAACATTCATATTACATATCTCTCCATCTTCTTCTTTTTGAGCGGCGATACGTCTGAAAAATTTTATATCATGATAGAAACTCTTGAGAAACTGTCAAAAATGTCACAATTTGAGAATGACGTTTTGCAAACATCGATTTTCAATAAACTCTTTAAATTAATGAATTTAGTTAAAGTACCTACTCACCTATGGTGCAAACCAAAATCGAATACTTTGTATCTAATCAAAAAATAAATTTATTTTAAATAGGTACCAAATTTGTTTCATTGTTTTTATAATTAAAAAAAAATAACGTTTGTAAAATGTGAAAAATTAACATTTGTAAAAAAAACCGCAATAGGTGGCACACGAGCTATTTGAAAATCTGGATGTATCGAGATTGGATAAATTGAACGCGGGAGTGGGGAAATTGTAATTCTCGAACTGTTTAACAGAAACAAAATAAATCTCAGAAATATTTGACCAGTCAGTGGCTGAGTTGGCATCGAGTTTGGGTCCCACCAGGCGTCCCGTGTTCTATTCTTTGGCTGGCTAAGTCTTCCATCACGACAAAACATTTTTCGCTTCTAATGGTCTTCTTCTTTCGTATGGTGGGGGGTCAGAGGGGGACATCTAGGTCTGCGAGCCAGTCTAGGGCCTCAGGCGTTGCCCTGTGGACCTCATCAATCCCGCCGGGAATGAATGAAGCGGGCATTCGTTGACCACATGTTCGGTGGTCTGCACCTCACCGCATTCACACATCTCCGACTCTTAAAGGCCCCATTTATACATCATATGGGCACAACGGCTATGGGAGCACGTTATCCTATTGATGGCGGACCAGAGTTTGCGAGGCAATGAGAACCCAGGCTGTCTCTCAGTGGGGTCTTGTACGAGATGGGCATTTTTCACCTTGGCCGATTGCCACTCAAGCTTCCACCTATCTTCTGGGGTGAGAGGTGAATGGAGGATTTCTAATGGTAGTAGGAGATTTTCAAATATTGTCGTTTTTCGTAACCCGGAAATTTTTGTCTTTCTTTTTAAAAAATACATTTATAAATATTACAATTTTTTGTGAACCAAAATATTGATCGAATTTCTTGCAAACAAATTAACACTTCAAAAACTGTTTGCCTTGTTCAAAAAACCCATTAAAACAAAATTAAGCGCCTGAAATTCAAAGAAACTTATAGTCTAATAAAAAGCTCTTTCTTCTTTCAA
This sequence comes from Glyphotaelius pellucidus, assembly GCA_936435175.1. Taxonomy (NCBI): domain Eukaryota; kingdom Metazoa; phylum Arthropoda; class Insecta; order Trichoptera; family Limnephilidae; genus Glyphotaelius; species Glyphotaelius pellucidus. The sequence continues at coordinate 10,736,704 of OW386561.1, read as the reverse complement.
TTTTCTTTTCAAAGCCTCCAATTTCCGAAAATATTTCACACCGAACCTTCTATGAAAAAGGGTAACCAACTGAACAATGTTTTTCTTCGCCGATAATATATTTTTTGGATTTATTCATTTTTTGATTTATTTATACAACACAGTGGGCCCTTGTCTGCACAGCATAAATACAGAGAACTGTATTGGCATCCGGTTGGGCACCGCTCTGAGGTGGGTTACGGTAGGAGCTTTAAGAAGGGATTTATTCATGCGGTTCTTGAAGAGAAGCGGATTACACAAAGGAAAAAAACAGATTCCGGTAGCTCGTTCTGTATGCGAGCCATATTACACAAAAACGAATCGAAGAAACGAACCGTTCTCATGAAGCCAACAGAAACTGTGATTGGGTGTTCCACTCTAATCCGTTGAGTTTCACTTACGTGCACCCGTGCACGGAGGACCAATGCTGCTAGCGCCTTAGAGTAGGCTCCATTGAAATACCTGTAGAACAGACTCAGTATGCCTACATTGCGTCAAAGCAAAGTTTTTTTTAATAATTTTTAATGCTTACAATTTCGTTACTTTTACATTTCAATGCTTTTAAATTTTAATGCTTCCCATTTCGTTACTTTTACGTTTCGTTACTTTTAAATTTTAATGCTTTCCATTTCGTTACTTTTACGTTTCGTTACTTTTATATTTTAATGCTATCCATTTCGTTACCTCTAAATTTTAATGCTTCCCATTTCGTTACACACATGTTTCGTTACTTTTAAATTTTAATGCTTTCCATTTCGTCACTTTTAAGTTTCGTTACTGTGAAATTTAAATGCTTTCCATTTCGTATTTACGTTTCGTTCTATTAAATTTGAATGCTATCCATTTCGTTACTTTTACATTTTTACGCTTTCCATTTTGTCACTTTTAAGTTTCGTTACTTTTAAATTTTAATGCTTTCCATTTCGTTACTTTTACGTTTCGTTACTTTTAAATTTTAATGCTTTCCATTTCGTTACTTTTACGTTTCGTTACTTTTATATTTTAATGCTATCCATTTCGTTACCTCTAAATTTTAATGCTTCCCATTTCGTTACACACATGTTTCGTTACTTTTAAATTTTAATGCTTTCCATTTCGTCACTTTTAAGTTTCGTTACTGTGAAATTTAAATGCTTTCCATTTCGTATTTACGTTTCGTTCTATTAAATTTGAATGCTATCCATTTCGTTACTTTTACATTTTTACGCTTTCCATTTTGTCACTTTTAAGTTTCGTTACTTTTAAATTTTAATGCTTTCCATTTCGTTACTTTTACGTTTCGTTACTTTTAAATTTTAATGCTTTCCATTTCGTTACTTTTACGTTTCGTTACTTTTAAATTTTAATGCTTTCCATTTCGTTACTTTTACGTTTCGTTACTTTTAAATTTTAATGCTTTCCATTTCGTTACTTTTACGTTTCGTTACTTTTAAATTTTAATGCTTCCCATTTCGTTACTTTTACGTTTCGTTACTTTTAAATTTTAATGCTTTCCATTTCGTTACTTTTACGTTTCGTTACTTTTATATTTTAATGCTATCCATTTCGTTACCTCTAAATTTTAATGCTTCCCATTTCGTTACACACATGTTTCGTTACTTTTAAATTTTAATGCTTTCCATTTCGTCACTTTTAAGTTTCGTTACTGTGAAATTTTAATGCTTTCCATTTCGTTACTTTTACGTTTCGTTACTTTTAAATTTTAATGCTATCCATTTCGTTACTTCTAAATTTTAATGCTTCCCATTTCGTTACACACACGTTTCGTTACTTTTAAATTTTAATGCTTTCCATTTCGTCACTTTTAAGTTTCGTTACTGTGAAATTTAAATGCTTTCCATTTCGTATTTACGTTACGTTCTATTAAATTTGAATGTTATCCATTTCGTTACTTTTACATTTTAACGCTTTCCATTTTGTCACTTTTAAGTTTCGTTAGAGGGTATTTTAAGGAAAGGAAGAAGAGGAAGTTCTGAGAAGGAAAAAGGTAAAGGGGGTGGATAGGAATTTATTTATTTATTTATAAATAAACGCCCTTTTTCGGGGCTTTTACATATATAGCATAGAAAAAACATTTTATTGTACATAACTGAACTGCCTCAATAACAATATTTTAAATTTATTCAAAGATAAATTGAAGATGTCCACTGACTTGGTATAATTGTTTCCCTCCATTAGTATTCTGGGCAAAGAGGAATACATATGATAGTTAGTCCCAGAATTTCTGCACTGAAATAAATCCTGACTTCTAGTATTACGAAGTGGAATTCGGAAGCTTATCAATTCAAGTAATACCGGACTATCAACTAAATCATTTAGAATTTTATATAAAAATACCAAGTCAGTGAAAATTCTTCTGTCTGACAATTTAAGCATATTCATATCGTTTAAAAGTGTGTTGTAGTTTAACATATTTGCTGAAATACCCATTTTAAAATTTAGAAAACGTAAGAATTTGTTTTGTATTCTTTCAACAGCTTGTACGTGCATATTATAATGAGGATTCCAGACAGGAGAATTGTACTCAAGTTGGCTTCTAACATAAGCAAAATATAACATTTTAATACACTTTATATTGTTAAAGTTTCTAGTTAGCCTAGTTATAAACCCCAACATTTTTAAGCCCTTATTACAGATTTCTGTTATGTGGTTAACAAATGAAAGATTTGATTGAAAAGTGATGCCCAAGTCTTTAATTTGCATTAATGTCTGAAGAGCATTGTTATCAATGTTGTAATTAAATATCACTGGATTTTTTATTCTAGAAAATCTAACAATTTGACATTTTGAGATATTTAAATAAAGTCTATTATCTTATTATGTCTATTAACTAGTCTATAATCTGGAGGTCTATGTGTCCAGGAATGATGCACATATGAATTCGTCCTTCCACTGCGATGTTCCGAGAGTGTTCTGCTGAAGAAATCAAAATATCCCTTCAAATAGTCTCTTCCAGACTTCTTCTTCGGCAGACACACCCGCTGCCAAGACATCCGCGGACAAACCTCATCCTATGAAACCGGGTTAGGTCACTAGACCTATGGCAGAGGTGTTAGTTGTAAAGATAGAAACGAGAAAAACAGTGTTACAGAGAAAAATTTGGAACACCGCACATATTGCAAATAAACAGCTTCCAAATATCCTGTTAGAAGCACTGCACGTATCAGAGTATATGTCTGTATTCTTGATATTTGATTTTGATTATGATTATCCATGATGAGGCCTCCATTTTACAATTCCACCGAACCCAACCCAACCCAATCCGGTGACGAAGCCTTTGTCTTTGTGTCCCAATATTTCAGGAACGGAAATTACTCGAACGCTGGCAATTTTACATATTTGTGACAGGAAAATAATAGAAAAGTTGTCAAAGTGTCGAGGAGAGAGAACTCACAGAAAATAGTCAATTTACTAACTACACCGTTTCTCTGGAGCGGTGGCTTGGAACACGTTCATTGCTTCATTCTAATTCATGCATCATCTCGTACATACTCTTTAGTTATTCTAATTTGTTAGGCCATGTGCTCACTCAGAAACACCTCGACTTCTTCTACTATTCACCCGGGGCGGTTTCAACCGCCGCCCCCGTGGGGGTCCCCGTGTCTTAGGGTGGGGTTTGTTTAGGTTTTGGTGGCGGATGACCTGGACACACTGAACCCCAGATTCCTATCCACCCCTCATACACTTTGCCTTCACTGAACTTCCTCTTTTTCTTTCCCTAAAAAGAATCACCACACAGCATCCCCAAAGATGACCAAGGCCCTGAGGGTAACTATGGTCCTCGAGGAGATCCAGCCGAGGAACTGAACTCACGACACCTGGGTGAGACCCAGACGCGATGCTTAATCAGCCACTGACCGTTCATCAAATAGATAAAACATTTTCAAACATAGAAAATTTTCTTTTTTTTTACATCAACTCCACACAGGAGGCCTTCAAGAAAATAATTTCCCTAAGGGCCTTCTTCGTCATCTGGAATGCTGTGTGGAGGGTCTTTTTGAGGAGAGGAAGGAATAAACATTGGTCTTGAAGAGACCAATGTTGTAGGAAGGAGGAAACACAGATGCCGGCAAATCGTTCCTTAGCCGAGCTGTTGAACTCAAAAACGAGTCGAAAAAACGACCCGTTCTTATGTGACAAATATTAACCGTGTACATATGTTGGGCGCGCGTTTGGCGCGTCTCCCGACTATATACCGGTGCCGAAGGGATCAATGACGCTAGTTCCTCAGAGCATCTTCCATTGAAACACCGGTAGAACAGGAAGAGCATTCCCACCCGACGCCTGTGCTCTAAAGATTGCAATACTTTCGTTAAGATGGGGGAATCTATCAAACGGACCTCCCGTTTCTGTACAGAAAAGAGGGTATTTTTCAAGTATTTTGGAGCTCCAGACCAGAGGTGGCAGGTTTTCTTGAACAAATGATCAATTTACTTTACTTGTCTGGGCTCTAGGAGTCGAAAGGTATTTTTGTAAATAGGCCACGAAGTTTGTAATATATAATTCATATTTTATATCTCAAAATCGGTATTAAAAACTTTGTCCGAAACAAATTTTCCGAATGAATACCTTCACCTGTATAATATCTTAATTTTAAAAGTTTTAAGTTGTTTGAATACAACTTTTTTCTTCGCAAAGTAAATTTTACCTTATTTCTTTTTAAGATTACCCTAGAATAATCAGAATCGATAATGTTTTTGGGCCAAGGCTTTTTAAAACGTCTTGACTTGTTTTTTTTACCTTCAAATCAACATATTTTTTTAAAATTCGCTGAGTTTTGATCAAATTTCTGAAAGATTTTGAATACTATGAATACTTGGAGCAAATGGATGAGTTTATATATCTGGGAAGTATGTTTACGAGAAGTGGGAAGGCTGATAGAGATATTGAAAGAGCGGTAAATGCAGGTAACTCTATTAATGGAGGACTGAACGACGTTGACGCTAACAAACTGTGCAAAGAATGGAAGCTAACGGTCTACAATGGAGTGCTGGTACCTACGTTGATGTAGGCAGTGAGCCTTGGAACTGGCAGAGGAAGGATGAAAGTGGACTGAATGCTGTAGAAATGAAATTGAAGAAGAGTTGAAATGAAAATACAGTAAAATCACCTACGATCGTGTGAGAAATGTGAAGATCCGCGAAGAATGCAAGGCGGATGTAAGCCTAATGAGTAAGATTAAGAAAGGGATGCTCAGATGGTTGGGCACGTAAAGCGAATGAACGAAGAAAGAAATGCAAGGAGAACATATAACATGGAAGACATAGCACGACAAGTGAATCTGATCATTGATTTGGACTATGGTAATAAAATGATAAAGAGTATATATAAATATGACTGATGCAAGGAGTGTGTGCCAAGACCGAGTTGTTTGGCAGTCCGTCCTCTCTGTCTACCTTTGTGGGAAATCTAGTTAGTTGGGTACACTACAAAATACTAACAGAAAATTCATAGGAAATAGAAACAATTGCAGATATAGTTTGTGCGCCATTTATTCCAGTTTACTACGTTCCGACATTCTTGAATGCCGGATGTCGCAAACTGCGCACGTGCAAAGTGAACCCGCAATTTTTGTATTTCCGGAATCGACACGTGTTCATAAACGGGATTTATCTCAGAGACTGATTATCCGATCCGAGTGAAACAAGCGTAGTTTTGAAGAGGAGTGCATACCTTGCAACCGTTCCTGATTGCATGTCTCTTTAAAGCTTAAATTGTTTTTTGTGCGTTCGTTGTTTCTTTATACGGTAGGTTTTATTGTTTACAATTCAATTATTATTAACCTCACTAAGACAAGCCTGTGTTAAGGTTAATAATTTTATAAAGTAATGAAAATAACACTAAAATAATATAGATATTTAAAGAACAATATTAATGTTTCTTATAAATAATGGGTATCTACTAAGTTGAAGGATGCTAGAACATTATATTGTAATTATGTAGGGTGACCATGTATTGAAATTTGATTTGAAATAAAATATGATATTGATTTAAGATTGATTAAAAATATTAAAAAAGAACTAAGATAAAAATAAAATAAATGTATTTAATATATTATGCTTTTAATTCAAAAAGGACAAAGATGAAAAAAATGTTAATACTCCTAGCTAACACAACAAAATTAATAATCTTTTTAAAAGTACACAACAGCAGAATTAGATGACTTAATAAATTCTGGATAAATATATTCTGGAAAACAATTAAATGTAAGTGGAGCATGATACAAATAGTTTCTTTGACCGAAAGAAGACTTAGTTTGAATTGTCACAAAGATGGTCTGTCCAATTCTAGTTGTACGAATTTGCTTTGTAATTTCTATAATGTAAACAGCATTAAAAAATCTACAAAACCTTTGTTTAACATCCATGGCCTTACATTCCTTATAGAGTAAATGAGTTGGATATCTACATTTTTTCTTGAAAATAACTTTAGAAACCAGTTTTTGTGCAATATTAAGTGGTTATATATTAGTTTTTAGGCACGATCTCTAGTATTCTATATTATAAGAAAGTAGAGGCTGGATTATTGTAAAAGAAACATATATTATTAAAGACAAATAAAAACTTATATATTGCTTCAGTTGAACATAAATCTAGAAACGATGAACCCATATTTACTTGTGTCGATTATAATTTACCTAAATGTGTGGCTAAGTAACTTTCAAAACTATCGGTAGTAATCAAACAACAAAGAAACAACTGTACTACTGAACAAATATTCACCAAAATACAATTACTCAACAAACAAACCATCACTACAAACAAACAAACCCCTGAACAAAAAATAAATAAAAAAACACAATAATTCAATAAACAAACAACCTTTAAACAATCCACCAAACAAAAAATCACCAAATCAACAATCAACTTACAAAAAAATCTAAACGAACAATCACTTACATTAAAATAACCGCTAAACAAACGATGACCAAAAAGGCAGTCACTAAAAAAACGACAAAAATCATTAATTAATCCTTCCACAAAAAAAACACTAAACAAACAATCACCAACTAACAATCACTAACCTCACAAAGTTCTCGAGCTTAGTTCTAGACAGGCGTAACGTTTCAACCTCTATGGTCTCCACACAACTGTACTCAAATGCACTAACCGTAAGACTGTGTGTCATGACAAGTTTTGATAGGTTGCACCAAAAACAATATGACGGTAATACCAATATACGTCCGCGCGAAGCGTCGACCAAATTCGACCAAAGTCGACCAAATCGAATCAAAGGCCTTTTGCGAGTCGTAACTAAATGGACTTCCCCTTTCCATCAATGGAAAGCCGAGAAGAATAACTTCGGAGAATGTGTTGCATTGAAATCAATCAGTGCAAAATTCATTGGTTATTATTAGCTGAAAAAAATAAATAAAGAGTCTCAAATTTCTTTCAGTGGGAGCAATTCTGTGGTACAAAATTATATTTCAGCACATAAATTACTCTTTATTATAGATTAAACAGGCTGGAACAACCATAAATCTCCTTTACTTTCACTTTAATGATGTACTAATTGTTCCTAAGCATACACATAAATATGGACAAAGATAAAAATACAGTAAAATCACCTACGATCGTGTGAGAAATGTGAAGATCCGCGAAGAATGCAAGGCAGATGTAAGCCTAATGAGTAAGATTAAGAAAGGGATGCTCAGATGGTTGGGCACGTAAAGCGAATGAACGAAGAAAGAAATGCAAGGAGAACATATAACATGGAAGACATAGCACGACAAGTGAATCTGATCATTGATTTGGACTATGGTAATAAAATGATAAAGAGTATATATAAATATGACTGATGCAAGGAGTGTGTGCCAAGACCGAGTTGTTTGGCAGTCCGTCCTCTCTGTCTACCTTTGTGGGAAATCTAGTTAGTTGGGTACACTACAAAATACTAACAGAAAATTCATAGGAAATAGAAACAATTGCAGATATAGTTTGTGCGCCATTTATTCCAGTTTACTATGTTCCGACATTCTTGAATGCCGGATGTCGCAAACTGCGCACGTGCAAAGTGAACCCGCAATTTTTGTATTTCCGGAATCGACACGTGTTCATAAACGGGATTTATCTCAGAGACTGATTATACGATCCGAGTGAAACAAGCGTAGTTTTGAAGAGGAGTGCGTACGTTACAACCGTTCCTGATTGCATGTCTCTTTAAAGCTTAAATTGTTTTTTGTGCGTTCGTTGTTTCTTTATACGGTAGGTATTATTGTTTACAATTCAATTATTATTAACCTCACTAAGACAAGCCTGTGTTAAGGTTAATAATTTTATAAAGTAATGAAAATAACACTAAAATAATATAGATATTTAAAGAACAATATTAATGTTTCTTATAAATAATGGGTATCTACTAAGTTGAAGGATGCTAGAACATTATATTGTAATTATGTAGGGAGACCATGTATTGAAATTTGATTTGAAATAAAATATGATATTGATTTAAGATTGATAAAAAATATTAAAAAAGAACTAAGATAAAAATAAAATAAATGTATTTAATATATTATGCTTTTAATTCAAAAAGGACAAAGATGAAAAAAATGTTAATAATCCTAGCTAACACAAAAAAATTAATAATCTTTTTAAAAGTACACAACAGCAGAATTAGATGACTTAATAAATTCTGGATAAATATATTATGGAAAACAATTAAATGTAAGTGGAGCATGATACGAATAGTTTCTTTGACCGAAAGAAGACTTAGTTTGAATTGTCACAAAGATGGTCTGTCCAATTCTAGTTGTACGAATTTGCTTTGTAATTTCTATAATGTAAACAGCATTAAAAAATCTACAAAACCTTTGTTTAACATCCATGGCCTTACATTCCTTATAGAGTAAATGAGTTGGATATCTACATTTTTTCTTGAAAATAACTTTAGAAACCAGTTTTTGTGCAATATTAAGTGGTTATATATTAGTTTTTAGGCACGATCTCTAGTATTCTATATTATAAGAAAGTAGAGGCTGGATTATTGTAAAAGAAACATATATTATTAAAGACAAATAAAAACTTATATATTGCTTCAGTTGAACATAAATCTAGAAACGATGAACCCATATTTACTTGTGTCGATTATAATTTACCTAAATGTGTGGCTAAGTAACTTTCAAAACTATCGGTAGTAATCAAACAACAAAGAAACAACTGTACTACTGAACAAATATTCACCAAAATACAATTACTCAACAAACAAACCATCACTACAAACAAACAAAACCCTGAACAAAAAATAAATAAAAAAACACAATAATTCAATAAACAAACAACCTTTAAACAATCCACCAAACAAAAAATCACCAAATCAACAATCAACTTACAAAAAAATCTAAACGAACAATCACTTACATTAAAATAACCGCTAAACAAACGATGACCAAAAAGGCAGTCACTAAAAAAACGACAAAAATCATTAATTAATCCTTCCACAAAAAAAACACTAAACAAACAATCACCAACTAACAATCACTAACCTCACAAAGTTCTCGAGCTTAGTTCTAGACAGGCGTAACGTTTCAACCTCTATGGTCTCCACACAACTGTACTCAAATGCACTAACCGTAAGCCTGTGTGTCATGACAAGTTTTGATAGGTTGCACCAAAAACAATATGACGGTAATACCAATATACGTCCGCGCGAAGCGTCGACCAAATTCGACCAAATCGAATCAAAGGCCTTTTGCGAGCCGTAACTAAATGGACTTCCCCTTTCCATCAATGGAAAGCCGAGAAGAATAACTTCGGAGAATGTGTTGCATCGAAATCAATCAGTGCAAAATTCATTGGTTATTATTAGCTGAAAAAAATAAATAAAGAGTCTCAAATTTCTTTCAGTGGGAGCAATTCTGTGGTACAAAATTATATTTCAGCACATAAATAACTCTTTATTATAGATTAAACAGGCTGGAACAACCATAAATCTCATTTACTTTCACTTTAATGATGTACTAATTGTTCCTAAGCTTACACATAAATATGGACAAAGAACGTTAAATAACATGATTCCCAGTTGTTTAAATATGTTACCTGCTGAAATTAAAAACTGTGCCCAAAACAAACAATTGGTGAATTTACTGAAGACTTGGCTTACTGAAATAATTAATGTGTATGAGCTAACAATGACATATTATTCTAAAGACCTTAAAATTGTTATTTATGTTTTCATAATTATTCTTTTCTCTATATTTCTATTATTTATTTATAATAATAATAAGATTTTTAATGTAAAGAACCCGTTAGACAAACTGCTAAAAAGTAGTTTATTGGGACTTTTTTGTCTTATATTTGTAAAGTGTGTAAAAAAAAACCCCTTGCCAATATAATAATGTTGTACCCAACAAAACTATCAATTTTCGTTATTTGTTTTTGGGGTGCTATGCCGTGTACCTCCTACTTTAGCCAACGTTTTAGACAGCGTTACAGTGTTCATCATCAGGGCAGATGAATTTTTTTAAAATTAGCTCCATACAGAAGACCTTGAAGAAAATAATTCTCCTAAAGGCCTATTACATCTTTGGGGATTCTGTGTGGTGGGCATGCGCATTTGACACCCGTTGAAATATAATTGAGATTCGTAATTACATCTTTGCTCCTTTCCATAATTTATGGTTCCATGAGGAACACATACCTATTCTATTGATGTAGATAATAAATAGAAGGGGTCCTATTATACTTCCTTGTGGCATTCCAAAATTAGTTGCTCAAGGTTTCATTAATACTTGTTTGTTGAAATCTATTAGATATGGCCGGCTTAGTCCAGCAGTGAGGCTCTTGACTCGCATTCCGAAGGTCGCGGGATTGAATCCCGGCATGGCAAATAAATTGTATTTGATTAATTTGTGTTATTTCACCACTAATTCATTTAAAATAATGTATAGTAGATTTGGCATACGTTCCAGTGGAAGATACTCTTAGTATCGCCCTGGTGTAAGTCCGCCATTCAGAATTGAAACGTTGCTTGAAATGGCTTTAGCCGTGTTTGGTGACCAAATCTGAGTAGCCAGGTACTTCCCCACCTTCCTCTTCCCCATATCCTTCCTCGCCCTACTACATACCTAACAACATAACCCAATTGGGGATTCCTTACTAGCTCTGACTGGTTGGGACTCTTGTGCGGTAATCATATAAAAAAAGATATACTCTTATATCCTTACGTCCCATTTTATCTTTGGGGATGCTGTGTGGTTGGTCTTTTTAGTAAAGGAAGGAGAGGAAGTTTTGTAAAAGGAAAAGAGCTTGGTAGGAATCTGGGGTCAGTGTGTCTAGGAATGACAAATGTATGAATCCATCCCTCCCACTGCGGTGCAGGGCAATATTCCGAGAGAGTTCTGCTGGAGAGGTAAAGGTGTCCCTCAACAGTCACTCCCGATTCGGCTTGAAAAGCTCTATAAATGTTATCTCTACCGTTTTGAAAGAAAACTGATGTCGCCTATTTACTTTAGTATCTTTCGGCTCCTTAGACTCACGGCCAAAAAGTATTTTTGTTATTGTTTTTGGGGTGTTATGCCTTGTTTCGCTACCTCCTTCTTTAGCCAACGTTTCGGACAGCGTTACGTCAGCGTTAGTCTCATCTGCCCTGATGATGGACACTGTAACGCTGTCCGAAACGTTGGCTAAAGAAGGAGGTAGCGAAACACGGCATAACACCCCAAAAACAATAACAAAAATTTCTCTTTTTTGTTTTAATGTGAATACCGTACAAGAATCTAAACTATTTCCAACTTGGAGCCAGTGGCAACCCCAATTGGGGTATGTTGTGAGGCTGAAGGTAGAGGGGAGGAAATGGAGATGGGAAGAGAAAGGCGGGGAAGTATATAATAACATTCTTTTGTTTATTTTTTTCAGTGAATACGAGTCGTAAACATATGGATATCCGCTATTATGGACTGCACGCCACCGGTATGTATAACCACCCATATTTTTTAAAATTAGTCTGATAGAAAAAACAAATCGAAAAAAGTTTGTGAACAAATTATGCATACGTATTTAAATAAATAAAAGGCAATGTACGTGTATTTGTGCCCTGTAGACTCAAAAACTACTGAACCGATTGTCGGGGCGTGTAAATAGCCCCAGAAACGAGGGAATATTACCCTATGTAAATTAAGGAAGGTTGAATTCTCCCTATGTGACACAAAAAAAAAACAGTTCACACAGCAATTCCAAAATCCTAAGTGAAAACAAAACAATACTCACTCAGAGAATGCAGCTTCAGGCACTATGTCCAGCACAAACGACACTAGTTTGCATTCAAACTAAATGATTCTTTGCCAAGGCGGTAAGTGCACAATGTCAACATGTGTATCACAGGAAGAAAGTTCAAACAATAAACATAAATTTGCAAATTATAATACGTGCCAGAATCAAATACGACAATAAAAATCATGTGAATCATCCCAATATGATTTGACTAGGAGTGACATCTCTTGGCCTTTCACTGACACTCACGTCGGAAGTAATTGCCTACTTCACAGAGGTAGGAAACTGCATGAACACTGCATCTCAGTGTCACATAGGTGAATTCAATATAATACAACCAAACATAGATGGCGCGTATCTACCAATTTCGCTGGAAATTTCAAAGTTTGTTTTTACTAGTGCTAGGAGTGTTTAGAGACTGGTTAGAATGGTATAAGAAGTCGGAGAAGCCCGAGGAAGACTTAACGTATTTTCAGTGCACTGGAATGAGTTACTGAGTCGAATAAAAGCCGGTATGATGTAGTTTTTTAATAGTAACAATATGGTGTACCTTAGTGAATGGATGAAAAAGTCTGAGAAGTCCAAGGGAGATTGAACGCACCGTATCTGTGCCCTGGAAGGAGAAAAGTGGTCGAATTGAAGTTGATGTAATGTGTTTTTTTTTAATGATACCAATGTGAATTTCAGTTTTTTTTATAAAGCTAATTAATAAAACTATCAAATTTAATTTTAAGTAAAAAAAATTTAAAAAAAAGCTATTTAACATCAGCTCCGATAAACAAGAAGCCCTGAGGAAAAAAAAATCTTCAGGGCCTAAATCATCTTCGGAGATGTCATTTGGAGAGTATTTTAAGGAAAGGAAGGAGATGAAGTTCTGGAAATAATAGGTAATGAAGAGTTGGTAGGAATCCGGAGGTCAATGTGTCCAGAAGTGACGGACATACGAATCCCACTGCAGTGCAAGGCAATGGGTCAGGATAGTTCGGCTGAAGAAGTCTAGGTAGGTCTCAGGTTAGGTCGCAGTAGGTGGGCAAACGCATTCGCCTCCATAGCCTAGACAAACCTCACCCCTTAGACCCGGGCACCCCTGATAAGTCACCGAACGTAGAGAACCACACTGGGGTGACCTACGTCGGAGATTCGTTATCCAATAAATGGTCCCCGGGGCAGCGGTACTCATACCTGATTTCCAAAATACATTTTGCTCTAAAGACTTGGCTGAATGGTTAAAGTTTTTCAGGTACATGCCTACTAAATACATAGATACCAATACACCATGAAAACAATTAAATTTTTGTTTTTTTGTTGTGACCATCTGTTTTTTGTTGTGACCATCTGTTTTTTTTTGTGACCATCTGTTTTTTTTACCATCTATCAAATTCATCCTTTAAAGTAAAGTGGTCCAAATAAGGAGTTAACCCATGAAATTGTAGATGGGTTTTTATTTCATAGACATCCGAAGTAAGTAGTAGGGCCCGAGGGTTCGTAGAGTGTAATCGGCTGAGATTTGCCGGGAAAGTTGGGATTAATTGAAATGTTCCAAGAAATCTATCCGAAAGGGATTTGTCTCAGAACTAAGCTGATTGCTATGTGACTCGATTTGTTTTATCTATTATTTCTGATACTTAAATTGAAAAAAAATTGTTTAGACAAGAAATTGCTTGGTTCGCATTTTTTGTATTAATTTTATTTATTTTGAAGTAAAAAATTCTTTAGCACCGTTGTGATTTGAAACTCAATGAAACATCATACATTTATAGGATTTAGTCTGCGAGAGAATGAGATAGTATAATCGATCTCCTTTTTGTGCGGTGCTTCGTAGCCTACACCCTCTTGTCTACTTTAGTTTTCTGAAGATTTTTACTGCTACCGCATGTGAATTACACGCTCTGTTTTTTTGAAGTGAAGACTTCTTAAGCACCGTTGTTATTTGAAACTCGATGAAAGCGAAGCGAGCGACACTAAAAAGAGGCAAGCACATACAATTATAGGATTTAGGTTGCGAGAGAAGGAGACAGCAACAAAATATTTATTTAATTCACCTGTTCTCGGTTCCAATATAATACGATAAATCCACGGTCCAACGCAAGTCTTCTTTAGTCTAGTAGTTGAAGCGCTTGACGAACTTTAGCGTCCAGACATTCAGCAGACCAAGGGTCGAATCCTATGAAATATTTAAAAAAGAAATTACAAGTGTGCAATTCACACGCAGTAGAAGTAAAACCTTCAGATAACAAAAGTAAACAAGAATGGGGAGACTACGAAGCACCGCACTACGAGGAGCCCGATTATACTATATATATCTCATTCTCTTGCAGGTTAAATCTTGTAGATGTATGTATTTATCTCGTTTTAGGGTCGTTTTTCCGTTTCATTGAGTTTCAAATCACAACGGTCCTAAAGTAGTTTTCACTTCAAAAAAAATATTTTTGTAAACTCAATATCTAATCTTCGAACCACTCCAAAATGATCAGGCAAAATAAAATACAAAAGAAAGCGACATCTAGCGACTCCGAAGAAGAAAACAAAGTGCGCTGGAATTCGAAGACAAAATATAGAAAAAAATCGTCCTTCACATTGATAAAAAAAGTGCTTCGTAGTCTCCCCACTCTTGTCTACTTTAGTTTTCTAAGGGTTTCACTTCTAACGCGTCTGAATTGCACACTCTGATTTTTTTTGCGAGACCAAAGTGTTGCTTTATCATAACGCCCTATGTAAAAATGGTTGTTTGTTAAAATTTAGTAAACCAAACACTTTGCTAATCGTAAGTTATATAAACAACTATTGTAGAAAACTAACGAAGTAGATTTTCTTGGAATTTCCACAATGGATTATCGAAAAAGCCGAGTCATTTTCGGAATGAAAGCTCTGCTGTAATCTTTCAAATTATCGGAAGAAAAGCTCGCTATTTTCCCACGTAAGAAGTTCAGTTTTAACATAATGGATAAATTATTAATTCCAATCGTGTTTCAAAGACCTAGTGATTAATTTCGATATGTTTTTGATTTTGATAAAGCGTTTGGAAAATAATTTGATGGAAAAAAAATAGGAAATTTATCGGCTTTTGTAGCTAAGTTAATTCGCGTTGTAGTCGTAATCAATAATACACGATCGGAAGGTTTTTGAATCATACCGACGTCGATGTATCTATTTAAAGTACAAAAACAATTAATTATACATTATACACCGATATATTAAGGGATTATATACAGCTAGAATTTTCAAGAAATCAATATTTTATTACATTTTTGTAATTAATATATATTCAAATACACACACAGAAAATTTCAAGTCAAATTGGCGATTATTTTCGAAGTTACACGCATATTTGTAAAGACGTGTCAGAGCATTTGAAAGAAGTCAAATTTTAAACGCGTTTTTTGCAAAACTGTGTTTTTAAAGTCGGTGACCAAGATATCTCGGAAACGGCTTAACCGATCAGTCTCAAATTTTAACACAAACTTTTTAAGTATTTTTTTAGTTATTACTTTATGGTGAGTTCTCACCGATAAATATATATTTTTTATATAAACAATTCAAAGTCAAAATTTTGGTCAAAAATATTTTTTTTTTTTGACAAGCCGCCATTTTGTCGAAAATATTTGTTTTGCTTTGTTCTTCAATTAATTAATATACATTATTTTAACGAAATTCGTTTGGTTTTTCATTTTAAATGATCTAGTCTAGAAATATGGTGGTCACCGCAGTATGTTTTTTTTGAGAGGAGCTTCTAGAGATCAGCCATAATAGCTTTCAAAATTATTATTTTTACAAATACAATAATGTTAAAATACAGTTAAAAGATTTTACGTATTCTCAGAAAAAAATCTTGAAAAATCGCTTTTTTTGGGCTTCCTAAATGCATATAACCCCTGAAGGAGAAGATTTCAAGGTTAAGGTTTGAAAGGGTCATGAAGGCAGCCTTACTTTTTGTGAGATATCCCAAAAAATAGTTGGTAAATAGTCTGCAAGTGACATTGAAAATATCGATGTTGAATGCAGAATCCTAGCAGTTGACTCGCTCTGTTGATCGGCTTGTTCAGAAGGGTGGTTTTGTGTATTTTAGGATATCCTTTGTAGTTAGTCAGCGTTACGACACAATTAAGACAAAAAGGCAAAATCCGTCGGCATCATTGTGCGTTAATGGCTGTCAAATTTCTGTGATTTTCTATGGCTTTCAATGGCTTTTCTATGCCTGTCGTGTGATTTTTTTTATATGAGCTCCACACAGGAGGACCTAAAAAAATATTTCTCTCAGGGCCAATGTCATCTTTGGGGATGCTAGGTGGAGGATTTTTTAAGGAAAGGAAGGAGAGGAAAGTTCTGGGAAGAAAGGGAGTTGAAAGGGTGGGTAGGAATCTGGGGTTTAGTGTTTCCTGGTCATCCGCCTCCAAGACCTAGACAAACCCCACACCATAAACCCGGCCACCCCCGCTAAATCACCAAACGTAGCGAACCACTTAGGGTGACCTATGGTAAAGGTGTTGGTTATCCAATAAAGGTTCCTGGGGCGGCGGTACCCATTTCCACCTCCCAAATTGATGCGGAACGTTTAGGTATTTCATTATATCTACTCTTTCGTGCTCAAAACAAGCTCAGCCGTAAAACGTGCAAACGGGACAATTTACCTACAGAAATCGCTTCGAGAGGGGTTTAGGGATAAAACTTTTTCTGCACCGAAACTTTCACGAAATTGTAATTTAAAAACAAACACATGTTTTCAAAAGAAGAAGCTATGTCAGCATGTTTTTTTTAATTTTGTAATTCTTTACGGGTATTGGGTTTGCAGCACTTTATCCAATAATATTTTCCGATAAAATATACATGTTTGACAGTGAATGTTTACATTAATTTGAAACGCATCGAAAATTTTAAAACATACCGACATAGCTTTAACTTTTAATGTAGTCTAGATTTTCTGCGTATCAAAGAGTGGACTGTATTTAAATTTGTTTTGTGAAATTTGATGCTGACACAAATAATATACGGAATAGTAATACGGAGTTGGGCAGGATCTGACTCACCCAAACGTAGCTCTCTGTGATGATAAATCCTGAGGGACATCTCTAGTAGTTATCACTGCGCAAGCACTTGAGAAAGCAAGAGAATTTCTGCACAAGGCTTCCTGGTCAATATAATTAAGAACTGATGGAGCAAGGTCACAGCACAGCTATTAACAATAGGCTTCATTAACAATTGATTTTGAATGCACTGAGAGGTCACTGTACCATTGCGTGGCACATAACAGACTTCTTTATCATTTGATTTTGAATGCACCGAGAGATCACCATGGATCAGTGCACAGTACATAACAATAGACTTACTGACATTTATTAGTTCAGGACAGTGTTAAATACACCATAAGATCACTTCAGACATACATCGCAAGCACATATTAGACAGCAGACTGACATAAATTATTATTATCATTTTTCACTGGTCAGAGTATTGTCGCCAGCTTGGGAAAGTTAATGTGGATAGATAGGATAAGTAGAAATGTAAAGGGAAAGGTATGTATGTATCATAACGTTTGTTTTTTCAGCCAAATAGAGCGGCGAGTGCAATACGTACAATCTACTCATAATTAATGACATTTAAAACCTTTCAAATCTCAAAAAAAAAACGACCGTGAATACCCAATTCGGTGACATTGTTACACTTCGTACAACGAACAACACCCCAAACTAAGTCTCGCAAATTCTTGACAAATTTCTTATTTAATCGTTTTGTGTTTCCCGTGACAATTAAGTTTAAACATTTTAAAATTGGTTAACTCACAATAAAGCACATTGTTGGAAGAACAAACAGTAGATTTTCCTGTTTCGTGGAATAACCCAGCGAGGTGTTTTTCTGACGCGACTGAGTCGTGTAATTTCCGCTCCGGGAATATTGTTTGCTCAACTCCTTTGTTTGTTTGAACCCTGGGAACTCTGTCGTCCCATTCAAATAAATTCGCCTTCGTGTTCAAATGTTATAGTGTTTTTCTGCAACATGCTTTAAGACAAAATATGTATATTGTAAAGCAAACTTTACAATATAACAAACACCCTTAAATATTAAGGCAGTGTTCTAGTCTAAAAAAAATAAATCTCTTCATATTTCCAATGTTCAATTTTCAAAAATATCTCCTTAAAAGGATTTTTCGAAACTCTCATTAATCTTAAAGTTATAACGATTTTAATGTCGCGGCTTAGACGGAATCTAGCCAGAATCTAAATAGAGCAAAACTTTAAACGCGTGTTTCCCGAAACCACTTTTTTCGAGACGGTTGACACGATATATTAACTCAATATTCTCAACGGAACCAATTTGCTTAAAATTTGATGTGAGCTTTTTCTACACATTAATCTATCGCCCTGTAACATATCGTCTTGTTACTGGAAACTAACTCAGAAATAATCATTGAATATTTAAATAAATGCATTTGTACTGTACTTTCTCCACTCTGCCTTCTCTCCGGTTCGGGTCGCTTGGGTGGGAACAAAGGGGGATGAATTTAATTATAAATATTTTAAATGAAAGGAATTCAATTAGATTTGGCTTTGGTATTTAATTAGGTAAACATAATCTTAATTATACTTAGATCTAACTTATATCTAAATCTTAACTAGTTGTCATATGGTTCGGGGTCGCTTCTCATTTTCATTTCGTCATTGTTATTTGTTCACTGTAACTACCATTGCTTCACTGAGTTCTCTGCGGGGTCTTAGTAAGGCCGAGATTCTCGATGGCAGCTCCTGCAGTTCAGCTGCTCAGGCCCTCCTAGCCGAGTCTCCTGGATCTGAAGTCTGAAGTCTCCTGAAGTCGCTCGCACCAGTCGTCTGGTAACCGTACCTACTTCATCTCACGCTCAGCCTTACGTCGCTGGGCGGAGGAACACATCTCGTAAATCACTTTCATGAACTCAATATACTTTTTCTTTCTTCATCCACCGCCCAGCATCACGCCGCTGGGCGGGGAACGCGTGCTTGGTGTGGCACCCCCACTCGCGTCTCCGCTGTCCCTCGTCTCGGTCTTGACTCTCTTTTTCTTCCACCGCCCAGCATCACGCCGCTGGGCGGGGAACGCGTGCTTGGTGTGGCACCCCCACTCGCGTCTCCGCTGTCCCCCGTCTCGGTCTTGACTCTCTTCTTCTTCCACCGCCCAGCATCACGCCGCTGAGCGAAGAACGCGTGCTTGGTGTGGCACCCCCACTCGCGTCTCCGCTGTCCCCCGTCTCGGTCTTGACTTTCTTCTTCTTCCACCGCCCAGCATCACGCCGCTGGGCGGGGAACGCGTGCTTGGTGTAGCACCCCCACTCGCGTCTCCGCTGTCCCCCGTCTCTTCTTCTTCCTCTCTTCTTCTTCCACCGCCCAGCATCACGCCGCTGGGCGGGGAACGCGTACTTAGCGTTACGCCACCACTCGTCTCCTCTCTCCCCCGTCTCGATCTTAACTGTTTTCTACCAGCGTGCCCTATGCACTCGTAGGAACCGTGGCCCTACCCCGCACTTCTCACTTCTTCCGTCTTGGTCCTTGCGACCCACATATCTGTCAACACTTTCTTTGTCTTTGCCAGCGAGACTAATTCAAATTTATTTGTGACGAAATTTGATTCGTCACAGCCCCTACCAGAATTATTACAAAATTTAAATTTTTAAAAATTCCGAAAAGTTAAAAAAAGGGGTAAAAAATGTCTTTTTATTTCAGACAGCCGCCATTTTGCGAAGAAATTTTTTTTTTTACGATTTCGAGGTACGAGCCATAGCAACATTTGTCCGAAATAATAATTACTGTGTTTTTTTTTTTCTTATGATTACTAAGAGGGTTGCAATCGTGTCAACCAGGGCGCGCCATTTTTTTGAGACCCCCACTTCAACACCCTGCAACTTTTTGGATTTTAAATTTTTTCGTTTATTTTTATGTATTCTTTAATGTAAATAAATATTTCGTAAAGTAATGGCTGATAAAAGTATTAATGGTTTTTTTATTTATTGCACTTGAAAAAAAAACCTACAATTCATGCTTCTAGACTAGAATTCCCCCTTAAGTAAAAAAACAAAACGGACAAACAATACAAGTTACGAATAAGTTGTATTTAACTGTAACTTATCTTTACAATTTGGAAGGTGAATAGTAACACTAAAGCACACATATAACGAGAAACCACAACATGGAAAACAGATATAGAAGAATAACTTTACAAGTGACTACAATACAAAGGCATAAAATACACAAGGTAGTATTAGTAAATTTAAAAATGTTGTGTTGTTGAGAATTTTTCTCTCCTTTCGGAAGAAAGGTTAACATTAATCGTATGTTACATTATAAAAACTGATTGGTAGCCAAGTAAATAAAAGGCGTTGTGGGTTCAATTCTCTGCTAGATAAGTCAACCATTGTTGCAAAATTAACACTTTTCACGTATAATGTTACTGTAGTAGGAGAAATTCAAATATTGTGAGGAAATTTGTTAATGCAGTCTTTACATTGAACAAATTCGAGTGCAGCTTACACACGGTTGAAGTGAAACTTTCGCCCACACATTATCAACCAATAGGAGCCTTAAAAAGTGAGGTCATAATCGAACAGGCAAATGAGCGCAATTTGACGCTCCGTAGGTACTGCATGCGTCATTTCAGTTTAATCTGAATTTCAAATCACAACGGCGCTATAGAAGTTTCTCTTACAAAAATCAAAGATTTTTATAGGTCTTGTGTGATGTCGTGCGTGTTGCGCGTGGTGTTTTTTTTTACATAAGCTCAACGCAGGAAGCCCTGAGAAAAATAATTTCCCTCAGAGCCTGTGTCATCGTAGGGGCATCCCCTGTGGAGGGATTTTTTTAAAGAAAGGAAGAAGAGGAATTTCTGGGAACAAAAAAGGCATGTGGAGTGAGTTGGAATCTGGGGGCCAGTGTGTCCAGGAGTGACGGACGTATGAATCCATCCCTTCAACGCGTGAAAGGCAGGTCGAGGGATTTTGGCTGGAGAGGTCAAAAGACCTCCTCAGCAAGTCTCTCTCGATCCGGCCCACCACGCAGCAGGTGGTCAGACACATCGGCTGCCAAGGCCTTGAAATATCACACCCCATGAACTCAGGCACCCCTGCTATTACGTTTTGAAAGTCAATTAGATTCCAAAATCTTACAATATTATAATATGCCATGATTTGTCGCGGATCTGCGCTGGAAAAATAATAAAAAGTCGCATTCTTACATTTGTTAATATTTTTTGTGAGAAACGTGTCTTGCTTTAATTTTTTCTTTAATTCATTTATTTTCTTGAAGCTTGCGACATTATTGTGTATTCTTTTTAATTCCGAGGCAGGATTTTACTTTTCTGATCTCCTTTTCTTTCTTTTGTCTTTGTATTAATTAATACATCAAACAGGATCTTGTCACGTTTTATCTTATTAAATGACTGGTATATCTTGAACAAAGCAACCGTTGCATGAAAGTTAGAAACGAACATGGATAAAATTTCGATTGTCAAAGACATTTGATTAGAAATTAACACAACTCGACAATAAAAAAAATGAGGGAACGGACTCCGTGTGTCGACGGAGACGGAGAGAGAAATGAAAGGTATCCGTGTTGGTTGCGAGTCCAGTCGTTTATTGTATCATGAGCTACGTAGCTGAGGTCGGTGCGATGTAACATGAAGATGTCGAAGTGCCGTAGAGTGAGGCGTTGCGGGTGCACGGTCATGATGAGTGATGCAGGTCGGAGATGCTGTGGTGGAGCAGGCCACGGGCCTGCAGGTCACCAGAGTGTTGCTCGACGCTCGTTGCGGAGAGGACCTGATCGTCCAGGCCGTTGCTCGACGCGCGTTGCGAAGATGAACGGCGGTGACTCGGTGAGTGGAGCCACCGGCAGTTAGTCCTGGTGATGTCCACGTAGGAAGCTGCCCTGGAAGAGAGCTGATGCACCAGGCACTCGGAGTTACGCACTGATTCGCTGTAGAGAGGCGAACGTAAAGGCGACCGTTGAGATTGAACTGATGTGTTGATTAGCGCGTCGCGAGACTGACTAGAGACTGACTTGAACTGAACAAGTTTGTTGTTTAGTGCGCCGCTTTATATAAGAGCGAGCGGCCGAGTAACTTTCCACTCGCTGGCAAAACGTGCGCTGGAAGGTGCTAGTATGTACTAGTCACTGTGGTCGTGGATGCACGCTTGAGTCTCGACCTTTCGCGAAGGTGGCGAAATTATTATTCATCGGGCAGCCGGCCACACGAGGACATTGCCAGCCGATGCGTGCATAAGTAGGCGAGTAGGTAGCCGGCTCTGCTTGAAACGTAAACAAATGCGTAGCGACTTGCAGATGTTTCTCGAGTGTTCTTTGAGTGGCGGAATTGAATGAACGCCACAAATTGTATCGGAATATATTATTAAAATTATGTAGTTAAAATGTAAAACATAACCTGTTAGTGGTTTAGGGACTCAAAGCGTAGGGTTTTTAGTATTCCTAATTACACGTATAATATATGAATTTGATGATAAATGATTTCATTTTAATTATTTTGTGTCTATATTTCTTTTATAATGAAACTTTGGGGATTTCATGTGTGCTTGCCCGCATTGGTTTCTATATATGATAGCGAGCTCTGGCGTCATGAAAATGCGTTACTAAACCGTTCATCCGATTGCGAGGAAACTTTCGTGAGTTGTTGTGAGCACGCCCGCGAAGGTTTTTATATATACAGGTGAGCCCTGGCATTGTAAAATTAGTATACAAATATATGATAAATTGCAATAAGTGACACGCGAGCTGTTTGACACCTGAATGTACCGGGACTGAATGTATGGAATGCGGGAGGGGAACCTGGGAGGGAGGAGGAGAACTCAGGAGGGGGGAGGGGAACTCGGGAGAGGAGAGGGGGAAGGAGGGAGGGAAGAGGGGAACTCAGAAGGAGGTTTACGGGATGTTTGAAGCGGGCGAGGGAAGGCAGAAAAGGCGGAGTGGCAACGCGAGAGGGGAAGGGAACGCGGGAGAGGAAGGAGAGGCGGAAGGGGAACGGGACGAATGGAAAAAACACGCATGCCAAGAACTCGTTAGTTTTTAATAAAAAGCTTAATTTATTGTTATTTTTTTGGCTTGCATCACTAGTTATCGGAAATCCTGTATAAAAAAAATCAAGTGCTGTTCACACGCGGTAGAAGTGAAACCTTCACCCACACAATCTCAACCAATAGAAGCCTTGTAAAGTGAGCTCATAATCAAAGCGACCAACGCACCCACGCGCCAAGTTTGACAGAGCGCAACGCTCCGTAGGTACTATACATAGGTAAGGCTCTCTGGCAGGCTAAATCCTATAGATGTACTTATGCGTTTGTTTCTTTTTGTGTCATTCCCTTCCGTTTCATCGAGTTTAAAAACACACAACGGTGCTAAGGAAGTTTTCACTTAAAAAATTATTAATAGTACAAGCACAATATGGTTACTTGTTACATACACAATATGATACACGTAAATATCTAATAATCACGTTCTAAATAATTAATGTATGCGATAATAAAATGTAAAAACAAAAAAAAACTAACTTTCTAGTGAACACATAAATACTTGTAGTGAGGTGTTCACGAAACATACAATATTACCAACTCAAATTACCTTCTCAAACCTACCTTACAACCAAAAAATACTTAAACAAAATGAATACAAAATAAAAAATAAAAAATCTTTTTATATACAACTCCTGAATATTAACGACTTTGTACTACCACTAAAGGGTTTTCCAATAAGAGGTGTTATTTTGAATAGCCCGCTATTTCGGTAGATGATTAGAGAGATGATTGATGATTTTTTATGGCCGGAATTGGATGGTATTGATCTGGATAACGTTTACTTTCAACAAGACTTGTGCCACACAAGCAATGAAACCGTTGATCTTTCACGGGAAAAGCTTCCGGACCGTGTTATCTCTCGAAGAGGTGATCACAATTGGCCACCGAGATCTTGTGATTTAACACCTTGCGACTTATTCCTTTGGGGCCACATGAAAGAGAAGGTTTACGTCAACAGCCCAGCGTCGATTCAAGACCTCAAAGATGAAATTCGTGAGGCTATCGAGGACATAGGGCAGCCACTTTGCGATTTGGTTATGGAAAATTTCATGAAAAGGATATGGTCCTGTAAGCGTGGTTTTGGTAGTCATTTGCCTTAAATTATTTTTCACTATTAACGGCATACTATTTTCTTTATAATGAAATAAATATCTGATATTTATATTACAAAATGGTATTTTTCTTTGAATATCAAAATAACACCTCTTATTGGAAAATCCTATATTATCATTTCTCACTAGTCAGAGTATTGTCGCCAGCTTGGGAAAGTTTATGTGGATAGATAGGATAGATAGAAATGTAAAGAGAAAGATATGTATATTTTCGTCAATAATAATAATCAAAACGTTTGTTTATTTCAGCTAAATAGAGCGGCGAGTGCAATACGTATAATTTACTCATAATTAATGACGTTTAAAACCTTTCAATTCTCAAAAAAAAAAACGACCATGAATCCCCAATTCGGTGACATTGTTTTTCACTATTAACGGCATACTATTTTATTTATAATAAAGTAAACATTTAATCATTTATATTAAAAAATGGCATTTTTCCTTGAATATCAAAATAACACCTCTTATTGGAAAATCTTGTATATAAACCACTGTAATAATTTGTAAAATGTGTATTCAAGAATAGACATAAATAAATAAAAATATTATTACGTACAATATATACGCGATTTTCAGCACCTCCATAATAGATAATGTCTCCCTTGAAAGTAATAGGAATAAATAATACCTTAGATAAAACATCTCCGGATCCTATTAATTTGATAATAAAATTTTGTCCTGATGCTACATTTCATGGTATTGTTTGTTGAACAATTTAACGCGTAGAATCTCGGGATCAAGTTGCCGTTAAAATGTCGCTTCTTCAGTAATAGCCTTAGAGTAATTATAAGGAACGATTTCTTGTGTTCATGCCTACTGTAATACCATCAGTGATTATTCTTACGAGTACGCATTTACATTACTTGCTCTACCTTTCTGGATACAGGGGAAAAGGGGTGATCGGTAAGAGGTCCCTCACATTGGAGGCTATCCACCACTTACCCGCCCTGGTATGGGTAACAGATGGTTACTCCTTCAAGGCTCGCAAGGACGCTTAATTTTTTTTGAATGAACGAATCTACATTCGATTTTTAAACGAATCTAGACCTCCAGTGTCCCTGCATACGTTGTTAGTAAGCAGTATGCAAGTGCTTAGCAGGAAATACAAGATACAATAAGTGTTAGTACTACAAAATATAGACAAGACAGTGTGGGACAGGTCGTGACAGTACACCAGGCGGCAAGCGCTGGGTGATCGCATCCACAAGCACCTGTATGGGAGGAAGACACAGTACACAAATAACAAGGGCATGGCAAACGGGTGGGAGTCCTCTCCAATCGATTGGCAGTTCCAGCAAGAATGGTCTCAACAGTCTAAGAATGGCAGGTAATCTGGATAGCTCAAAGCAGATGGCGCTGGTGTGGTTTGATATCATACTGTGTTATTGTTGGGTACCGCCGCCCCAGGAACCATTTATTGGATAACCAACTTATCTACTGTAGGTCACCCCAAGTGGCAAGCTACGTTTG
Source organism: Glyphotaelius pellucidus (assembly GCA_936435175.1). Classification (NCBI taxonomy): domain Eukaryota; kingdom Metazoa; phylum Arthropoda; class Insecta; order Trichoptera; family Limnephilidae; genus Glyphotaelius; species Glyphotaelius pellucidus. The sequence goes on along the minus strand of OW386561.1, from coordinate 10,710,857 downwards.
GTGATTTAACAGGGGTGGCCGGTCGTGGGTGAGGTTTGTCTGAGTCTTAGCAGCAGATGCGTCTGCATGCTACCTGCTGTGCGACCATTTGGAGGGATGGACTCGTACATGTGTCACTCCCGGACACTGACCGCCAGATTCCTACCCACGCCTAGTTCTTTCCAGAACTTGTCGCATTACTGCTGATGGCTTATAAGCTTCCAAATGGTTTTATATCGGTACCAGATATTCTGGCTGAAATAGGATTCTATGTCTTGGATAATTTCATGCGAGGTCGCCAACACAGGCTTTTGATTATTCCCAGCTGCAGAACTAACTTACCAATGGTGATGCCTCTGGGAAGACTCACTAGGTTAATTAACTGCCTTGCTGGAAATGTGGATATTTTCCACCCACCCTACTTCGATTTTAAGCGTAAAATAGCACTTATGTTTTAAATAAATGTTTTGACTGTAATGATGATGTATCTGTTTGAAATGTAATGATGATGTATCTTTTATAACCGCTTTTGCAATGTATTGGTTTTATGCTGTTTTATAAATATAAACAAATATAAACTTACTCTCTTCCCTTTCCTTAAAAATACCCTCCACCCAGCATCCCTTTAATTGACGTAGGAAAACTATTTTCCTTAAGACCTCCTGTGTGAAGATAATGTTAAAAAAAATATGACACCTGTGTGATGCAGTTTAAAAAATATTGTTTATGGATTTAAAGGCATTTCTTCAGATTTTTTAATAAATATGATATTTTCTTATGAATGTTTGTATCTACCCATACTTTCAATATTTAATAGATTCTAGAGGCATGCTATCCCGTGATATTTTGTGTGCGTGGGATTTAGCCGTGTTAAGTGACCAGATCTGAATAGCTAGGTACTTCCCCAATTAGCTTTTCCCCATTTCCTTACCTTTCTTACCACCTTCAGCCTCAAAACATACCTTGTTTGCGTATTAACCGTTTGATTGCCGATCGTCGACTTTCGTCGATTCGTGTTTTAACGAAGATTGCCGATCGTCGATTTCCGTCGATTGCGTCAGTCGTGCTCTGATTCGCGCGTACGTCGGGTGTGGTGCTGCGGCGATGGTAAATATTATTCTAATATTATCTTAATAGTTGTAAGATCGTAGTAAACCGTTTAAATTTCAGATTCATTTATTATTTTTTTTAAAGAATTTATGGGGTTTTAAAAAAATATATAGTTTCATAAAAAATGATGTTTTTTTGGCATTTTACAAGAAACTGTATGCATTTTTTGGCACTCAAACGGTTAAGATGTCGTGACTTTAGTGTGTTCGGGACCGTTAAATAAAATAATATTCTCGTATAATTATAGAATATATTTAAGAAACGTTAATCACGTGGTGGTCAACGGTGAAGAGAGGCTCTCATACAAGACATGCTCTTTTATACCTTAATGCATGTCCAAACAAAGAATCCCAAATATTAAAAATTATTAAAAAAAACCTCCAGACTTCCCTACTGAACGAATATTCGAAGAATTTAGAGTCCCAACATTCAAAAACCTATTTATAAAAAAATCAATCCTACAAATTGTAAAAAAAGACACTCATTCGTAACGGAAAATCGTACCAGACTCAAAAATGTATTTGCATGCCCGAAACTAAGCACTTCTTTTGCCCAACATCATTTTTCATACCAAGGAAAATACTTCTTTAACAACCTACCCATAGAAATCAGAATCATTAATAAAAAAATACAATTATCGAACTCTATCAAAAATCATTTTAAAGAAATCAGCAACGGGAAGACTGCTTCCTCTATTTCCACATGAATGTAACACTAAAAATTATACTTGTTTTTACTCTTACGGAATACATGGATGTCTTTTAGTTAAAGATTGCGATGTGTTTGTATTAACTGCACTAATTATTTATGTGAAACACGTGACTGTTTAAATGTATAAATAAAATGTAAACTCTTCTTCCATCCACAAGCAATTGCTTTTAATGGAAGACCAGTACTACTATAATATGTACCATTTTTAAGATAAACAAAATTTTAAATATAAAATGTAAGTTTTATAGCTAAATAAAATATACTCCAAAACAAAAATTATTATTTTGTTCCTTTTTAAACTTGGATCCATATTCACTACATGTAAGCCGTAGTCTCACTGGCTCCAGATGGTTGGGGGCGATTGGGGATCTTGTGCCATAAAAATAATTGAATTATTTAAAAAAAAATCTAAGTAAAATCATTCGACGAAGATTTAACTATATTTAAATATCACCCTCTATTCTCATAGTAATTCCTGAGTAGGTACGTATACCCATGTTGTCATTGCGTGAAAAGGAATTCCCCGTAAGGGTGATGAAAGATGAGTGTGTTTACCAACCCTACACCAACCCTTAGTACCTGACTAGTGGCTGGCCCTTTACTACCATCACACCACTCTATACCACCCCTTTACCACCCCAATATTGCCTCCGTGGGCTCTATACCACCCTCATATCCCCTCTGTGGGTCCCTGCACAGAGTACAGCCTTCTATAGAGCCTTCTCAGTTTAATATCCACCCTTTCTTTGACAAACGGTGGATTCTCCCGAGTCAACCTTTTCACAATAAATTCTAACACCTTTGATTTACGAATAAAAAGCCTCGAAGTTCAATAAGTCATTCCGTTGATATGGGCCAATACAGATTGGTTGACCCGGTGCTAAATATGACTCAGGGCCGGATTTGTGCAGGCGCAATTGGAGCGGTCGACTTGCCAAGGCGCCAAAGAGCCAAGATGCTGATACCTATTTTGTTTCGCCAAATGGACCACTGTCACCTCCGCAAAAAGAAGCGTTCAGTTGGCAAGTACCTATCGCCCTGTCACGGCGTGCAGTTTGACTAATGCGCCGTGGAAAGAGATTGGTTATCTGAAGTAGTGTTGTTCGCTAGGAGATAACCGATGTTTTAAACCGTTGTCAAGTATCTCTTGTTCTGTTTCGGCAACACAGTTCGACGAATCTGACGTGGAAAATGCACAATCATCTTAAGTGTCGTTCGCCGAGATATGATTATTGTTCAAAAGTGGCAATTTACGCAATATACCTCTCAATTTACACACACCTAATTCAAAACATTATATGACGGACCCCTGTACTTGGGCGCTAATATTGTTGCATATCCCTTATAATTATTCCTACCTGCTTCTGTGCATGTATGAGCCCAACTGTCAGTCAATTTTAGATCTACGCTGGATGTACATACAAATTGCATCAACACACTGTGAACCATTCAATCAGTGATAAATGCAGTGTAAATTGAACCAGCTAAGGGGAAGAGAATGCTACAAGTCAGTAAGTCCTTCCTTCCTTACCTGATGTGACGTATTTCTCCTTGGTGAATTGGTTACAAATTACATCAATTACAAATAACATCATATGCAGTTCCTTCGAATACATAAAGTTACACTAAATAACACACCAGCGCCTGTGATTTTATACTAACCGTATTACGGTGCAAATCTACCAAAAATGTGGTCACATTCAACATTAAGGCCACGTCCGCATAGGCAGGTGGCTTACTTAGCGCCTAGAGCCTAGCGAGTCGCCTAGCGACGTGCCGACAAGCAAATGAGCAAGGCACCTAGCGACCCACCAGGCAAACCATCTACAGTGCGGCCACCGTGTATCAGCGAGTAGCCAGGGTGCAAGCCACTAGGCACTAGGCGCTAAGTGAGCCACCTGCCTATGCGGACGTGGCCTAACGGAAAACTTGCTGCCGTGAATATGCCTCTATTATGTAATTACTTTACATATCATACTTGCATTGGGAATCACACGTGTTCATTAGGCAGAGAGGAGAATCAATTCCTTTCCTCTAGAGCCCGTGAGGTGACATGAGGCAATCGCAACAGTTTGTAATACTTGGACACCTAATACAGCGCCCTTATGATTTTCATAAGCGCCAGGCGCCGTTTGGCTCAGGGCCGGCCCTGTTAACCCCATCTGACATAACTCTGACCAAGTTCTTTGTGGCGAAAATATTTTAATTAAATTTATTATCCATGCTCACATTCACCCCTATCGTACACGATCCACTACTTATCAACATACGGGTGAACAAAAGTTAAGTGCACCTATGCCTTAAGGACTAATTGGACTCATTTCCCTTTTCCTTTCCCGCACAGAATTGCAGTACTTTTTTCAATAACCTGATCCAGAACCTATAAACGTACAGGGTGAATAAAAGTGTACTTCTATCGTCAGGATTTATTGGACTAATATCCCTTTTACTTTCTGTCGTTTGCTTCAATAAATTTTCAATCAGAATCGCTTAGTACTTATTTCCATAATTAATTTTACATAACATCTTTAATGATTTAAAAAAAAAATCACTAATTTGTATTCAATTTTTCCTCATAACTCCCATCTGTCTGTTTATACAGGGTTTTCCAATGAGAGGTGTTATTTTGATATTAAAAAAAATGCCATTTTTTAATATAAATGATCGGATGTTTATTTCATTATAAAGAAGAAGGTATGCCGTTAATAGTAAAAAAAATAACATCAGGCAAATGATCACCACGACCACACTTACAGGACCATATCTTTTTCATGAAATTTTCCATAACCAAATCGCAAAGTGGCTGCCCTATGTCTTCGATAGCCTCACGAATTCCATCTTTGAGGTCTTGAATCGACGCTGGGCTGTAGACCTTTTCTTTCACGTGGTTTCAAAGGAAGAAGTCGCAAGGTGTTAAATCACAAGATCTCGGTGGCCAATTGTGATCACCTCTTTGAGAGATAACACGGTCCGGAAGCTTTTCCCGTAAAAGATCAATGGTTTCGTTGCTTGTGTGGCACGTAGCGCCGTCTTGTTGAAAGTAAACGTTGTCCAGATCAATACCATCCAATTCCGGCCATAAAAAATCATTAATCATCTCTCGATAGCGCAACCGAAATAGCGGGCTATTCAAAATAACAACTCTTATTGGAAAACCCTTTATCTTTGAAAAGGCATGCAAAAGGCTGCAAGAACTGCGTGGCAAACCGATTTATGAATGCAAATGATAATTTAAGCTATTTGAATTTCGATTTTGTTTGTTTGAATAAATGTATGAATGAAGTGGAGTTTTGGAAGCCAAAATGAACCCACTTCCTGATATCCGATATAGCTGTAACTTTACGATTAAACTTGTTGTCGATGACAATGTATTGTTTCAACTTTTAGTGGCAATCACTCACACCCAAGCGTACGTATATGCAATTCTCTGAAAGTCGAAGAAATTACAGCAGTTAATATAACCAATAAATGTCAGCCTTGTCCAATTGGGATTTGGCTTGGTTGATAGAGTTGTCGACTCCAGTTCCCGGATTGATTCTTAGTCAGTTCTTTGATCTCTAGTTAAACAATTTTTAAAATATTAAAAGTTCTTTAAAATAGATGTATTATAGTAAAAATTTTGATCTTTACAAATTGATTTTTTAAATATCGTTATTTCAATTTCTCAATAGTTTACGCTTATATTTTTTTTACAATGTAACAACAATTTTGTTTTAGTTCTGATCAAGCCAAACGATAGAAAAAAATTCAGTTTATACAAAGAATATTTTTTGAAATATATAATGTTAACTTATTCGTGGTAAAGAATAATCGAAAATAGTAATTTCACAGCTTCGTATTAGACAGTCCCGCTGACTTTTGGCAGCAAAGGCTATTGTAACTTTTGTTATTGTAAAATAACAAAAGTTTAAAATAAATAGTACTAAGCCCAGATTTATTCTCAAATAATTTTTAAAAAATGTGTCATTAATAAAACTTTCATTTCTCTATGATATAGTCAACTAAGCTGGTCTGATAAAACGAAAGTTTATACCGATATTAAACGATAGTTTATAAAAACTTTTAGGACCGGCAACCGTGTGACGCTGTCAGTCACCCGAATAGAATAGAATTCTTTTTTTTTTTAGGTTACCACGTCTGACATTGACACTTCCCTCCAATTTTCAGCATTATAGCTTGATGTTTTGTAAAAGTTACTCTGAGTACCTCTACCTTTGTGCGTGTTTTTGATTTTTTATAAGCCTGAAAATGGCATCAATTTTGCACCACGATAACGCACCGTGCACAATGCGATTCTTTGACCATTTTGATCAAAAACAACACGAATACTAACCAGCAGCTTTCAAATTCACCTGATCTAGCTTGCTGCGAGTTTTTCCTGTTCAACCGAGTTAAAAAACCACTTCGTGGAGCGCGGTACAGCACCCGAGAGAATGTCATTAAAAAACCGGAAACGGCTCCGATGAACATACTGAAAATTGAATACCAGCGGTGTTTCGAGGATTAGATCAAGTGCTGGGTAAGTGCATTGCAGTTGACGGGGAGCACTTTCAAGAGAATCATATCGAATTTTATGAATAAGCTTGTATTTTAAATTTTATTGATGAAGTCCTAAAATTTTTTGATCAAGGTGTTATATAAAATGGAACATGTTTTCAACTATTCCTTTTGCGGTACAATTTCTACATCTTGCTTTCCTTAGAATCTTTTATCTTATACTCTATCAAGTAATGCTGTGTTGGAGAGATCTAAGAGATGGTAATGAATATTTTATTACCGGAATTAACTGTCCAAGATATAAGAAAATTTTTCGTATTTTTCTTGGAAAACTATTTATTTAATGTTAGTATCTGTTTCAAGACTAAAATGTTTCATTCGGAGATTTGTCTTCGTTGAAAAGTCGCAGATGAAGTTTCTTGCGGCTTGGACCTTATGCATAAAATAATAAATACTGGCAGCAGGGAAGACGTCCAGTGGGAATCTCAGTACAAAGTTGGTAAAGCGACTTCATGCACACAGGCTCTCGATTGTATTTATGGATGTTTATGGGTGTTTGTGACTCATACGTGCTTGTTTATAGGTGTTTACGGATATTTATTCTTTAATTAAATAAAGACATTATGAGCGAAACTCAATCGAAAATCTGGAAACAGAAAAATCAGATAAAGATATTTACACCTCTGGGACTCGAACCCAGGACCTCCCTACTTTCCGGGTGGGTGCTCTTATCCACTGAGCTAAGGTGTCGATATCCAATTCGGTAGGTTGGGTTCGAGTCCTAGAGGTGTAAATATCTTTTTTTCTGATTTTTCTGTTTCCAGATTTTCATCTGGAAACAGAAAAATCGGTGTTCATTTAATTAAATATTACAGTTTGAGGTTTTACTCATAAAAGATTTTTTTTTATTTTTTATATGAAATACTGCACAAGAGTCCCAACTGCTCCCGTCTGGAGCCAGTGAGACTATGGCATCCCCAATTGGGGTATGTTGTGAGGCTGAAGGTAGTGGGGAGGGGAAGGAGATAGGGAAGATGAAGGTGGGGAAGTACCTGGCTATTCAGATCTGGTCACTAAACACGGCTAAAGCCATTTCAAGCAACGTTTCAATTCTGAATGGTGGTCTTACACCAGGGCGATACTGATAGTATCTTCCACTCTGGAACGTGCCGCAAATATACTATATATTATTTTAAATGAATAAATTGTGAAATAACACAAATTAATCAAATAAAATTTATTTGCGCACGCCGGGTTCGAACCCGCGACCTTCGGATTGTGAGTCGAGAGTCTTGCCTCGGGACCACGGAGGCCGTCAAAAAATAAAAAAAAGATATTTGTTCTCTTCATAAATAGCCATAAATGTCCTAAAATGTTCATAATTGTCCAATAATTGAATTTTTAAAAATTATTTTATTACATTTTCAGTTAAATTCATTGAGTTTCCCCTCTCTACTAACTACCGGCAATTCTGTTATTGGATGTTCGAGATTCTCAGAGACTCTCTCTAAACCTACGTAGGGCGGATTGAATGAGTAAATACCATACAAAGTGCACATGTTTTTTAATTATCTTTCTGTTTAAGAATGAGGAATTCCAATAGAGAATGTTAAATCATTTAAACCCTCAGACCTCTGGCATACTCTGTCAGAAGGTCGGAATACGAGGTTTGTACAAGAATTATAGACCTTTGATCATTTTCGGCGACGCGCGACGTGGACATTATTTCTCAAAATATGGTAGCACTAGCGTGTACCTCAGATTTTTCCTAAAAAACAAGCGATGATCCGGCTTGGTAGCTGCTTCAGCGCGATCTTTGCGCCCCTCTTCGCTGTAGAATTCCGCCGCCTGTGAGGTGCATTCAATTATTTGATTTCTCAACAAAAAGGTGGTCCGCCCTGTTGAAGTTCGTAAGTTCGCAATTTTGATCCCAGACGTCAGTAAATCTATTTATTTAAAAATCAAAAACAATGTTAAAAATAAAGTCAGAAATAATAAAAGTTATTGTGTTTTATAGTCCTTCTTCGAATTGAATACTGGCATTATACGACAAGATTCTAGCTTGTTTTGTATCCACCCTTTATGTCTTTCAGGGCCTCAAACAGCAGAACATGATGCCGTTACCACTTTGATGCATCTTTCCGTGGCTTGCGTGTGACAGGGCATCAATTGGAACTTAAACAAAATGTTGGATTCGATAATTTCGTGGTCTGCAATGGCGTCAATTATTATCTCGCTAGATATCAGTTTTGTAAGAGGTGGTTCTGATGGTTTTTCCCAGTAAATCAAGTCAATATAGTCTGCTGCGTTGAAATTTAGCTTAAATACTCTTATTGGAGAGAACCCTGACGTACGTTCTCGGATACTTAGAATCCGTCTCAGGGCCAACTCTCTAATTTGTCTTCGTTCGTCGTTTAGCATACTAATAAGTATATTTTCGCTCTGGCCAAAATACCCGCTGCGTTGAATTACGGGATCTACCACCTTTTTCAAATGCTCTGGAAGGTTCCGAGATAATTTTATGGTTTCGTGAAGGTGTCTCGCCCCGCAAACACACAAAGGTTGTGTTTTTATTTCAAACCACATCGAAGCATACACTCTTAGCACAAATTCAGTCATTTTTCTGTCACAATTTTCTGTCGAATTCTTGGTTGAAATGTAAAGTCGGAGAATAGTATTGGCTGTTGTTAACCAACGCAAATGACAGATTTTACCCGGGTTTCTTTTCGCTAAGTTTTCGTTACATTGTCCTTCGGCGATTGCTCGGCACATTCCAATAAGTAAAGCTGGTCTGTGCTAAGGTTGTCACGGGATTTTGTAATGTCCGGTAAGTTGCATTCTATTGCTTGAAATTCTATCACAGGAAGATGTTTACAGTTCTTGAGTAACTTTCCTAGTTGGCCGCTAAAGCTTCTAGGACCTGTTGTCGTTCCATCAAGGTATTCGAAAAGTTGTCTCAAACTTAACTCGTTAGCATGTAACTGACAGACCAACTACTGAAGTGGACGATAGAGCTTTCCTTCAAGAAGTCGAATAATGCCAGACTTAGTTCCAGTATTAACTGCTGTTTCGTCACACCCGGTAGCCACGATGCACGCTAAATCAATGGATTTTGCCACAAAATATGCAAACAATTTGTTAGTTATTGTTTTAGCACCACCGAACTTATAACCATTAAACTATGTGGCCAATGTATTGTGAGCCAGGTTCTTTCAAAAGACTGATACGTTCTTCTATCACAACTTTTCTGCATCCACCCACCATGGTTAATGTGCTATCCTTTCGACCGTCAAACGATATGCAAATGCACGAATCAAAGTGTCAAATTTTCGCGGGAAAATAAATATTTTTAAATTTTTTTTAAAATTATTATTTAAGGCGCGGCAATTTTTATTCATTATGAAATGTAAAAGAAAATTTTAAAGTATTAATATTGACACAAAACTGTTTTATGAAGGGACAATTTTTTACCAGATTTTGAATAATTCAACTGCTTTGGGGCAGTACTAGTTATCAAAATTTTAAATTGATATTTTGTATGCTTAATTGTATGTACCTAGAGCATCAATTCCGCACCTCGCAAAAACTGATTTATAAAAAAAAAAATCCATACAATGGCGATCCACCCTAATACCAAATCCAATAAGATGAATTTCTTAATAAATTTTAATAAAATATATGAAATCGGTAATGAAAAAAATTTAAAAAATTGGCCTATGTAATAGGAATTGTGTATGAATTATGTGAATATATAAGATGAATTTCTTAATAAATTTTAATAAAATATATGAAATCGGTAATGAAAAAATTTTTAAAAATTGGCCTATGTAATAGGAATTGTGTATGAATTATGTGGGTTTAATGGAATTGTGGTTACATGTATACATGTAAATATGTTATTTAATCCAATTTGTAATTTTGTGTCTTAATTTGTTTTGGTTTTCCTCATTTTTTGTATCAAGTGAAAGATTGTTGAATGCTTTTATTGCATGGTCTTTATGGTGTCTTTGTCCAAAGCTTGTGTTTACCGTCGGAGTTTTTATGTTTTCTTTGTACGCTTGTCTAACTGGTCTGTTAGTGATAGTTGGTGTTCGTTGAATTTTGTTTTTTTTTGCTACAGAATCAAGTTCACTACACATTGCCAAGAAACTACTTCGTAGTACTTCTTCTTTACTCTTATTATAGTAACAATTGTTGAAATTCTTTGTATAACTCTAATGGGGCCTACTCGGCTGTAAAGGGTAAAAGATCATTGCACACACAATATCGCTAGCCATACAATCCCAAAAAAGACCCGCCACACCTATGCGCTCTAAGCTCAACGTTATACGCCATAACTGCTGCTCACGCAGTATGCAAACAGTTAAAGCTCGTTCACACAGAGCTATAAATCTGCGAGCAGATATCTGTTGAACCACGAGCGCTTATCTTTCGTACTTTTACACGAAGCTATCAAATATTTCTTCCTGTGGTAGGAGAGGGGGTCAGTTGAATTAGGGAGCGGCAACGGAATGCACATTTTTGTACTGAAATCTGTCAACTTGACATCTGTCATCCACCGGTCTAGGCAGCTCCGTAATTACAATGACCCCTTCTCCTATTTTAGTTGGAGAGGGGGAGACTTATCTTCTGGTATATCGCGTCTGGGGCGATTCCGTTGTAAGATGTGTATTGTCTATGATTATCTGCGCTTAAAAAGGCTTAGGTGTGAACGGTCTGAAGGGATTGTACGGAGAGCGTTATTTGGCGTGCTATGATTTTTATGTTTGATAGCTGTGTGTGAACCAGCTTTTATGCGTCCTCCTCTCTGCCGTTAACAGGAGAGGGGGTCATCTTAATTACGGAGCTGCGTAAACAAGTGGGTGACAGCTGTCAAGTTGACAGATCCAGTACAAAGAAATGATATTTCGCGGCAGCTCCGTAATTCAACTGACTCCCTCTCATAGGAAGAAATCGTTAATGGCGTAGCCTGTCGAACACATACGCGCTCGCGGTACAACAGATAAGTGATCGCGCTTTTAACGCGACGTGTGACCGATACATAGATAACTACTTGCATTTATCATATTCAGTTTATTAAATATATTTTGTAATATACAATATTATTACTATACTCTTGGACAACTTATCTATAATACGTAAAAGCCTTCAATGCGTTAACAAATAAATATATATTTTCTATTGGAATTCATCATTCTCAAACAAATAATTTACTAACACGTGCCCTCCATTCTCACATTGCAGATAGCTTCCAACTAGGTATAATATAAAATATTAACTCCTTCAATGCCGCCCTTTGTAGGTTTACCGGTAGTCTCCGAGGATCTCGAATATCCAGTGACAGAATGGCTCTAGGAATCTATTTGACGTCGCAAATATTTAATAAGTCAGACGAACGAGAGGAAGAATGAATTTGAGAAAAATGTGATCTCGGATACATTTATTAAAACATTTTGTACGTTAGCTTTACGGTGGAGATTGGACACTGAAAATCTACAATGTTTTTGTTTTAATTTGGATGTATATTGTTTTGTATGTATAGTAGAAATTAAATAGACTGGAAATTGAATACTGAAAATCTACAGTGTTTTTGTTTTAATGTGGATAGATGTTGTCTCGTGTAATGGAAATTAAATACACTGGAAATCGAACACTAAAAATCTACGATGTCTTTGTTTTAACCTCTCCACGAGTATGGACGAAACGGTTCGTCGAAGCGAAAAAATGCTCAGAAGAGTATGGACGAAACGTTTCGTCCGAGGCTATTATTCAAAAACCGTCATATTTTATGAAATTATTTGACTTGAAATGGCTTTTATTGACATCTGCGCGTAGTTTGTTGAAGTTTTGGAAGACATACCTACCTACAGCTTCACAGTTTTAATTTAAAAATTATTTTTATTAAAAATTATTAGAGTCATTTAGCGGTAGTCAGAGAAATGAAGCAGTTTTTTTGTATTGATATATTTTTTCGATGTTCGTTTATTTTTGTGGATTGATGTCGATGACGTTTTAATTCAAAACGTATTATTATTTTTAGTTAATCTATGATAATTTATTAAAAAAAAAATTTAAAAATGAACAAAAAAAAAACTCACTCCTCACCTACAGTTTTGTTCGCCAAAACTCACTCGCGGAGAAGTTGACGGGGTATTTATTTATTTATTAGCAAAAACAGCATTACACCAATATATTGCAAAAACGGTTGTACAAGATACATAATCATTACGTTTACAGTTAAAACATTTATTTAATAAGTGCTATTTCATGCTCAAAATCATTGCAGGAAATGTGGAAAATATCCACATTTCCTGCAAGGCAGTTAATTAACCTAGTAAGTCTTCCCAGGGGCATCACCATTGGTAAGTTAGTTCTGCACCTGGGAAGAATCAAAAGCCTGTGATGGCGACCTCGCGTGAAATTATCCGGGACATAGAATCCTATTTCAGCCAGAATATCTGGTACTGATATAAAACCATTTAGAAGCTTATATGCCATCAGCAGAAATGCGACATCTCTTCTGGAACTAAGGCTGCAGATACCCAGCATTCCCGAGATAAATGCTGTTGGAAACAACCATGGGTAAAAACCGAACTCTTTCATATAGAGGTATCGTAAAAAAATGTTTTGTATTTTCTCAACCATTAGTACATAGACGATGTCCTCAGGTCCCCATATCTGAGATCCACTCTCGAGAATGCTACGCACTAAGCTGAAGTAAAGCAGCCTTATTACTGTAAGGTTGGTCAAATCCTTAGAATTGTGTATGACAAAACCCAGCATCTTTGTCGCTGATTTACAGATCAGCTACAAAGTCAAAGTTGTCTTGTATAGTGGAAATTGAATATACTGGAAATCGAACTCTGAAAATCTTCAATTTTTTTGTTTTAATATGGATAGATATTGTCTTGTATAGTGGAAATTGAAAACACTGAAAATTTAAGTCTGAAAATCTACAATGTTTTTGTTTCTTGTGGAGAGATATTGTCTCTTCTTCAAACACAGCAAACTTATTTTAAGGCACCATTTTAATTCAAAATGAATAATAAACTTAGTTTTTACTAATTTTTCTTTAGTGAGCTAAGCTCACTTCTTAGAAGTGAGCTTAGCTCACGAAACATGTTGGTTTTGTAAACAAGAAGAGTGGTAAAAACTAAGATTATTATTAACTAGCTTTTCCCCACGGCTTCGCTCGCATGGTATTACGGGAAATTACGGTAGCGGTTGAACTTATCAATTATCCCCCCTCCTCCCCACCCCCACTCCCTCCAGCATTCTATACATTCATTCCCTTACATTCAGTTTTCAAACATCTCGCCTTCCACCTAAATTTCATTAAGCTATAGCTCAAAGAAAAAAAAATAGTTATCCAATTTGGTTCATTCGTTCGGAATTTATGCGCTTACAAACATTTCGGATGTTTATTTTTAATTAAATATTTGGAAGTTTGTTAATGTAATAAAAAATTACACTATTTATTATTCAGTCTTTATACCTAATCGTTACGAATTATATTTTTAATGTAGGAACTCTATCTGACATTTGTTCCAAAACAGAAGCTTGTCCAAAAAAAAAAAAACATATTCTAATATTTGAATTTCCTGGAGCAGTAGCTGACCAGGGAGCTGAGTACCAACCAGCTTAGAGCCCACAAATATATCAACATGGTTTCCATGGAAACGATTTTTTTCTGACGTTAGCAAAAACTCGCTTTTGTTAGCGACAGAAAACGTATAACAAATAAAATATATTAATATTTATAATTTCATAACGCCAGAGCTTACCATCATATACAACATATAGTCAGCGCATATAATTTAGCTTTCTATTGGTGAATGAATTTTTAATGTCTTTTTATTGGTTAATGCCTGAAAAGGTCATAAACAAACTCGAGCAGTTTCGCATTTATAATATTGGTATGGATTTTGAAGATATTGCCATGTGTAGTCAAAATCGAAAACACTGGAAATTGAACTCTGAAAATCTACAATGTTTTTGTTTTATTGTGGATAGATATTGTCTGGCACAATGGAAATTGTATAGACTGTAAATTTAACACTCAAAATCTACAATGTTTTGTTTTAATGTGGATAGGTATTGTCTTGTATAGGGCCAGCAGATTCGTCGATAGTGACCAGCTGCCATAGAACCATACTCTTCGTCGATTAACAGGGAGCAGTTTGGACTTTTGTGCGGTATATACATAAAAAAGCTATCCTAATTTTTTATTTTCGTTTTTAATAAAGAAAGACAAACATTACCGGGTTACGAATAACCCAACAATATTTCAAAATCTCCTACTACCACCACAGAAAGCCGAAAATGTTGCTTGTGTTGTGATGGAGGACTTAACCGGCCGAGGAATTAAACACGGGACGCCCGGGTGGGACCCAAACGCGATGCCCACTCAACCGGCCGGCGTGGTCCTGTGGTAAGGCTCTTGACTAGCAATCCGAAGGTCACGGGATCGAATCCCGGCGCGGCAAATAAATTTTATTTGATTAATTTGTGTTATTTCACAATTTATTCATTTAAAATAATAAATAGTATATTTGCGGCACGTTCCAGAGTGGAAGATACTATCAGTATCGCCCTGGTGTAAGACAACCATTCAGAATTGAAACGATGCTTGAAATGGCTTTAGCCGTGTTTAGTGACCAGATCTGAATAACCAGGTACTTTCCCACCTTCCTCTTCCCTATCTCCTTCACTACCTCCAGCCTCACATCATACCCCATTGGGGATGCCATAGTCTCACTGGCTCCAGACGGGAGCAGTTGGGACTCTCGTGTGGTATTCATATTAAAAAAAAAGACACCGACCGGTCAATAAACGTAGATTAATTATTACTTGCCTTAATATTGTAGCTGGGTTGTTATTCTGATAAGAACGGACAATAGATTTCCCAGGAATTGTCATTATGTGATCATTATTTTAGCTAAGGAAGTAAACTTGGGGGGTTGTTTGATAAAAGTATTTCGGAAACTGCTGTCTTTTACAAAACCCGCCCCAATTAACGACCAGAGGCGTCAAACACACTCTTTTGACTACTTGGGTAAGGGATGGTCAAATATCTAACTGGAAGACCTCATTAAGATTAAGCTAGACGTGAAATCCTACTTAGATACTATTTAGATTCATGTTTACGACGAATCGGTTTACAGTATGAACATCAAAAAATATTCTACGGTTAAATTGAAGCTTCTACTAGCTTTTCTATGTATTGGAATTACAATAAAATTATTATTTACATAACAAAAAATATAAACGTAAACCACTAAAAAAAATGTTTTAACATGACATAACTATGAATTAATATAAGAAACAATTTTTAAAAAATACCATTTTATGGCTAAGACCTTTTTTGAGGTTTTGTATCTTCTATTCATTCTTATAAAATTATGCACAAAATAAATAAAAACCGCTTTATCGCTTACTTGCCTCGTGCAAATACGACGCGCGATTTTAAATTTTGTATCCATGAGAATCGAAATATTTCTAGCGTTTGTATTCCTCTTAAATAAGATTTTTAAAATATCCGTTGAGATAACAGAGCCATACCAGGGGTCCTAGCATGGTCGATCGATAAGGATTGATGGATAACTTTCGATACTTCTCATTGTACCGCATTATTAGTCTACATCTGCAAAATTCAAACAGTAATTGGTAATTTGAGTAATCAGTAATTTGAGTAATCAAAAATCAGTAATCTGAGAAATTTTGTTAATTTCTCAAAAGGGCACGTCGAGAGGTTGAAGAGTGTGTTTAGAAATATTACCACATATGATATTCCCTCAGGGCCATTAGTTTGGAGTTAAAAGAGGTGATCTTAACCTCTCGACCGAGGTATTTGTCATACATGATTCAAATTAAGAACTATAAACATCCATACTAATATTATAATTGCGAAACTGTTCGAGTTTGTTTGTGACGCTTTCACGCATAAAAAAATGTAAAGATTTTAAAAATTCTTTCACCAATAGAAAGCTAAATTATGTGCGAGGACTATAGGCTGTTTACAATGGTAAGCTCTGGCGTTGTGAAATTATTAATATTAATTTATTATATTTGTTATACGTTTTTTGTCGCTAACAAAGGCGAGTTTTTGCTAACGTCAGAAAACAATTCGTTGCCATGGAAGCAATGTATTTTTATTTAGGGGCTCTATGCTGGTAGGCACTCAGTCCTTTACCTGCTGGTAGGCTGCTGCTCCAGAAAATTCAAATATTAGAATATGTTTTGTTTTTTTTGGACAAGCTGTTTTGGAATAAATGTCAGATGAGAGTTCCTACATTAAAAATATAATTCGTAACGATTATCAAGTGTTATTTTTTATTATATTTACAAACTTCCAAATATTGAAATAAAAATAAATCTACGAAATATTTGTAAGCGCATAAATTCCGAACGACTGCAACAAATTGGATAATTCTTTTTTCGTTGAGCTCTATGCATTATAAAATTTAGGTGGCACGCGAGCTGTTTGAAAACAGAATGTACTGGGAATGAATGTATAGAATGAGGGGAGGGGGGATAATTTATAAGTGCAAGCGCTACAGTAATTTCCCCTGATACCATGCGAGCGAAGCCGCGGGGAAAAACTAGTAAAACATATTTGTAAAAGCATTTAATTTGTGGCTCACCATAATTTACAATAAAACTACAATTTTTTTAAGATGTCGTGACTTTGTCGTGACCGTTAAGTAATGTAAAATAACTCGTATAATTATAGAATATATCAATGTAACGTTTATCGCGTGGTCAACGGTGAAGATAGAGCTATCATACAAGACATGCCTTTTATAACTTAATTCATGTCCAAACAAAGAATCCCAAACATTATTCTTTTGTTCCTATTTAAACTTGGATCCACATTCATTGCATTTATTATAGACTAGCTTTTCCCCGCGGCTTCGCTCGCATGGTATTATGGGAAATTACTGTAGCGGTTGAACTTATCAATTAGCCCCTTCACCCTCACCCCCTCCATTCCATACATTCATTCATTTACATTCAGTTTTCAAACATCTAGCCTGCCACCTAAATTTCACAAAGAAAAAAAGAATTATCCAATTTTGTTCTTACAAACATTTCGGATGTTTATTTTTAATTAAATATTTGGAAGTTTGTTAATATAATACAAAATTACACTATTTATTATTCAGTCTTTATAATCGTTACGAATTATATTTTTAATGTAGAAACTCTTATCTGACGTTTATTCCAGCTTGTCCAAAAAAAAAAAACAAAACATATTCTAATATTTGAATTTTCTGGGGCAGTAGCTGACCAGGGGGCTGAGTACCTACCAGCTTAGAGCCCACAAATATATCAACATTGTTTCCATGGAAAAGACTTTTTTCTGACGTTAGCAAAAACTCGCTTTTGTTAGCGACAGAAAACGTATAACAAATATAATATATTAATATTTATAATTTCATAACGCCAGTGCTTACCATCATATACAAAATATAGTCTGCGCATATAATTTAGCTTTCTATTGGTGAATGAATTTTTAAAGTCTTTTTATTAGTTAATGCCTGAAAAGGTCATAAACAAACTCGAGCAGTTTCGCATTTATAATATTAGTATGGATAAAAGTGGTATATGACATATGTTTGTGTTTTCATCGTAGAAATATAAAATTTTGTAGCAACAAATATTAAAAAATAGGAAAGTGGAAAAGAAATAATATGTAAAAATAAATAATATGGAAAAATAAAATAAAACATGTATAAAAACTTAAAAAGAACAGAATTATAGAAAAATATTTTAAAGAAGATAAATTGAAGAAAAAATATTTAAAAACTAAGTTTTTTTTAAATTAACTCCACACAGGAGATTCCGCCGAAATAATTTCCCTCATGGCCTCCCTCCTGTCATCTGAGAAGCTGTGTGGAGGGTTTTTTTGAGGAAAGGAAGGAATGAACTCTGGTTTTGAAGAGACTCATGTTTTAGGAAGGAGGAAACACATAGGCTAGCAAATCCTTCCACAGCCGAGCTGTTGAACACAAGAACGAGTCGAAGAAGTGACCCATTCTCACGTGACAAATGTTAACCGTGTACACATTGTTAGCGTCAGCGTGCGTGCTGATGCTATCGGCAGGGTTGGAGAAAGCTCCCACATATTTAATACAAATTAGTTGCTGTATCTGCCCCAAATAAAAACTAGCTCAGGATTCGGTGCAAGCAGGATTTCTCGTAACCTCAAGGCTAGTGCTTGTGGTTCGGAACTTCACGCTTCTCCATTCTCCCAGGGCCTCTCTCGACAAGCAAAACACGGTAGGTTATCACATAAACAGTTTATTCAATTCTAGGAGACACAATAATACATAAAAGGAACGATCCTAGCTGAAAGTTAGTTTGAACGTCCGTCTCTGCTCTCTATCACGCGTGGTTAGGGCTAAAACATTTAATTGCACACAAAGGGTAACATGGTAATTGACTCACGTTTGGTTTATGGGCCAACAGCGGCTTTACGCGCTTGTTCTCTCAGTCCCCGCAGCGTCCATGCGTGGACCGGAAGTGCACAACCGGCGAAACTGAACTTGTGTCGCCCATGTTCGCGCGGAACGTGGGCCCGGGAAGCTCGCTTGCTGAAGACTGGCCGCTTGCCGGGCTCTAGCGGCCGCTCGGTTTGTTGCTCGCGGGAGGGGGTAATGCGCGCGCCTCTATATTGGCGGTTTATTCTCCAGTCCGTGGAGAGGTCTATTCTCGAATCCCGCCACGTGACAATTTGTAACGTAACACTTCCCCCCTCGCCGCAATAAAAGCGACGTGGCAATGGAGCTGTAGGACTAATAAATCCTCTTACCTTTTCAGCACTTGTGCCAAAAACATTTAAGAGAAACGAGGAGAGAGAGAGAGAGAGAGATTCCTAGCTGGAGAATAGTTATGAACAGAACACAAAAGAGATGATACATGGTGTAACAAGGAATTGTCAATAAATGTATATAAAGGCAGTGGCATACATAAATACAGTTGCAAAGAACAAGGATCTGTTGAAGAAAGGTACAAGGGTTATGCAGTGATAGAAAAAAAAACTCTAAAATTGTATCATTGGTCTGTGAGCTAATGTTTGCGAACGTGGTTTGCGTAGGATGTCTGGGGTGGTTGAACGTTTCACTGAAGTTACAAGGTTACTTTGTCACAGTAACCTGGCCCATTTGAGATTACACTCAAGGGACACTAGGGCCTTTAAGAAAATACGAGGAAGAGAACACATGATGAGGCTTCTAGGTGGTGTGGAGAGTTCTACCTGTCACAGAGGTCGAAAGGGTAACTGCTTCCGGATCCTGTGGGTGAGCCAGTACGAAACCATTGAAGTACTGGAGAGTGGAATCGTAATTGGTGGTTGGTACACTGGTTTTTGTATGTAGTGGGATTGTTTTGTGAACAATCGTTGGTATTGTTATTTGCGCAAGGGCACAGGAGCATCAGCACAATGGCAGTAGGGCATTTGCATTATGCAGCAGGAACATTTGCATAATGGCAGCAGAAGCATTTGCACAAGGGCAACAGGAACATTTGTATTATGCAGCAGGAATATTTGCATAATGGCAGCAGAGCATTTGCATTATGCAGCAGGAACATTTGCATAATGGCAGCAGAGCATTTGCACAAGGGCAACAGGAACATTTGTATTATGCAGCAGGAACATTTGCATAATGGCAGCAGAAGCATTTGCACAAGGGCAACAGGAACATTTGTATTATGCAGCAGGAATATTTGCATAAGGGCAACAGGAACATTTGTATTATGCAGCAGGAATATTTGCATAATGGCAGCAGAGCATTTGCATTATGCAGCAGGAACATTTGCATAATGGCAGCAGGAACATTTGCACAAGGGCAACAGGAACAGGAACCAACCTAGAGCTGGCGTGCTCGGGTTTGTTTTGAGTGTCGGTTCTTTGTGGTGATATAATTCGCAACTACACGCACGACTCACACTAGGTTATGTTAGATGCGGTCGGGTGCTTTTGGTACGCAGGGATTGAAGGCAAGGGACCTCCGTGACGGTAGCGAGGGCAGCATGAAGAGGCGCAGATGTAGATAGGGTGCAGAGCTGCTGGTTTTTTTTTTTAAAATCCGGCAAAAATTATTATTAGAACAAAATTCTTGAAGTTTACCTGCCTAGTAGACCAATGATGAAAAAAGTTTGGAGAGAAACAAGTGTGCATGTTGAGAAAAAGTTGGATTTGTTTGGCGTGTAGAGAGAGAGACGGAGAGAGAGCTAACTAAATGTGGCTAATGCCTAATACATGTTACAAAGGTACGTATTCAAGGACAGGTTCTGTGTAACCCCTTTTGGTTTTTTTCTTTACCAAATACATTTCCAAGAATACGTGGTTGAGGGATTGTACGTATAACAAAATTCCCCATTCGAAAGAAGTTGGTCTTCCATGACCTATGCTCACGTCTATACGGTAGCATTTTTTCTACTTTCGAAAAACAAAACATTGCGTACAAGATTAGTTATAACAAAGTGGGAAGGAGTAGGAAGTTGAAAGGATCCGCGTATGAAGATTGTCCCATTTGACAAACGAAACGCCAAGTGCGTAACGCATATATCCCCATTCACGGATAATTTCGAGGAAGGGGGAGGGTGATAATTGGGAACATTTGAACGAAGAAAACTGCTGGGGACTCGGCTATTTCCGAAATTCGACCTCTGGGTGGAGGTGAAACAAGGTCTACAGCAGTCATCCTGGCACATTACAATAATGACAACTGGGAAAGGAGTAGGAAGTTGAAAGGATCCGCGTATGAAGATTGTCCCATTTGACAAACGAAACGCCAAGTGCGTAACGCATATATCCCCATTCACGGATAATTTCGAGGAAGGGGAGGGGTGATAGTTGGGAACATTTGAACGAAGAAAACTGCTGGGGACTCGGCTATTTCCGAAATTCGACCTCTGGGTGGAGGTGAAACAAGGTCTACAGCAGTCATCCTGGCACATTACAATAATATTTGGTAGTGTTGGACAAAAGAATACACTGACATAAAAGTCTAATCCTCTACGTGTATTGGGCAGAAGATTAGAGGTCGTTTTATTCTCCTACTTGTTTGCGAGAAATGACAGACCCTTGCTCAAATCTCACAAACCTGGGGATTTTCTTTGTTCGTCTCCCAGACAACGAGTTAGGTGTTTTTGTGTCCATCAACTTAACTCCCACGACACGATGCCCCATAATCATGAGTGAAGCGTATGATTAGTCCTTTTGAGATAGTAGATAGTTCCTGGGTTCTTGTGACAGGAAGTCCACGGGCATATTAATGATTACAAAAAAAGGGTGTGGACTACATTGAGTAGTTCACACATAAAGGTTTGATATTATTTCGTTCGCACGATTCATGGTGAGTATTATAACGTCTTCACGTATAGCGTACAAGATTGCAAAATCAAAAGATTTGCAAGTAAGTTTTATAACGTCTTCACGGATAACAATGAACGAATTACAACTGGGTTGCCCAGTATTGAAGGGAGGTGCAAAAGACTAGGTATTTATGACATTTCTGACAAAAACCCACAGAGTAATTATAACGGGCTCCCCGTATCGCATTTAGTAGATATTCTGAGATTCCCATCTATGACGGCAGATTTTATAAGGTTCCCACCTATGATGGCAACAAAGGTTAACGTTCATATAAAGGTACCTATTCAATACAGACGGCGAGACATACTGATGTACTTAGTACAACAATACCGTAGCATAATAAATCCATATTAGCGTACGTTAAAGACTTGCACAAAGGCAAAAACATATTTGAAGATCTGGCCAAGATTTTATACTTCAACAATTAAGGGACAAAAAAAATTCTGGCGTGCTGATGGAATGTGAATTTCATCTAAGCTTACCGCAAAAGAGATCCTTTGTGGTACAACCCTTTTGGTTACGCACAGAGTATCGTATCGTGATGGTACAACTTTTGTTGTACTTACACGTACGATGGTAGCAACAATACAAGACATGCGCTTATCGTTGTTTGACAAGGAAAATTATTTACATTGGTCCGATTTGAGTGTTTAAGACCTTCTAGGTTTTACTTACTTAAACAGACTGTGATGGACACACCTTGGTGTTATGAAAATTATAATAATGGGGTGGGTTGTTCACAGGGTGGTTCACTTGGAGACCTGGCTTCTTGTTGTGACCTCGTACTTTGCACGTGATAAGTCACAACAAGGCAACCCCGAAATTTCAGTTTGAGCAGTTGAGACCCAGGGTGACTCAATGTTGCTGAAATGTTGTAAAAAAATTTATCGTTAATGAAGAGGCACGTTGAAAGTTGTCCCTTTTATAACGATACTTTCCAGACTCCACATCCAGTTCTGGGGAGAGCTAGAGCAATTAGGGTTATTTATTGAGCGCCATTCTATTTTCTTAAAAAACAGAAAAAAAACTTAGAACGGGTAGCAAACATCTGATACCGCCGTGGGTTTACACAGGTTTGCTTACCTAATTTAACTACATATGACATAAGGGTTAGATGCACTTTGGCGAGGACCCGATATTTAATGTACAAAAAAGATTTTTCTAACATTTAGAAAGGGGTGACGAGGTATGACATGATGATGTGAAAATATGATGCTGCGAGTTGTGACGATGCACAAAACCTTGGGCACGTAGTCTCTGACTACTTGCAGTAAGCCACAGGGAATTCCTTTCTCCGAAGTGATCAATTTCAGGTAGAGGTGTGCATGCTTAGAAAAAAAAAACGATGTTTCCAAGGTTTGACACCTGGGGCAGCAATTAGAAGCGAATGACTGATGATGACGAGATATTTATACAAACAAAAATAAAATAAAATAAAAATGAAACGAAACCACAAGGGAGAATTATAATTTCTTCCATGACTTTGGCTACAGTTGACACCACTGTGCCAGAGCTAGAAAGGTTTCGTTTGAGTGTCCTAATGAGTAACGATCGTTTACGAGAGGCCACTCATTAGTGACGAAACAAAAAAAGGTTGACTTCCATAGTGATCCATGTCACGGTGTAGACGAATGGTTGCTAGGAGTCAAGGAATAACCGTTGGGGTTATACGGGCGTGGCAATGGAGTTTGTTTCCATGTTCCCACTTTTTACAATGTCCTTTATATGGTAGTTACCTATGTGTTTACCAGAGATGTCGGACAATCGGTAAACCAGGTCTGAGATTTTCTTTAGGACTTTCGTCTTTACAAAACGGGGTGCCAATTTGGCAGAGAAGTACAGCGCACCTTGTGACAGAGTGTTGTTTCTCCTCCAGACGATGTCTTCTTCCTTGAATGTGACGTGCCTCCTGCGAAGGTTATACCTGTCGGCGCTCTTTTGGTGGGCCAATAGTAGAGCGTCTGTTACTTCACTATAGATAGCGGAGAGTTCCTCCAAGCGGTGGGCGTAATTTGCTGCGGGGTCTGCTGTGGAGGAAGGGACGGGTGGAAGGCAATTGTCAGGGTGTAGTGAACCGTGAACTACTTGTTCCATGCCGTGTTTGAGAAAAAATGGTGTATAGCCTGTAGCGAGGTTCACCGTGTTGTTCATGGCTGCTTGTATTTTGTCTAATTTTTTGCACCATGTGCGTTGGTCTTTGCCAACCAAAATTGCCAGGGCCGTGTTTATGGTTTGGTTGTATCGTTCAACGGTGTTGTTCTGTGGGGTGTAAAGGGTGTTATAGAATACATCCTTTATACCATATTTAGACAAAAACTCTTTAAATTCCAGAGCTATAAATTGTTTACCATTGTCGCATATTATAGTACGAGGGGTACCGTAGGGTATGAAAATATGTTTTTCCAATAGATTGGTTATTGCTGCTGCAGTTGCCCTTTTCAGAGGAAACAACCAGCAGTATTTGGAAAAGATGTCCACTACGCTGAGTATATGCATGTAACCGGCGTAGCTTCTAGGGAAGGGTCCAATGAGGTCCATAGAAAAGGATTGAAGTGGTCTATCGGCACGCTTGGGGTTGCCCATTAGACCAGACGGTGGTGCCGTACTGTGCTTGTATGCCTTACAGATGTCGCACTTGGAGATGTATAAACGTACTTGTTTGAATAGACCCGGCCAATAATATCTTAAAGATATTTTTTTGAATGTTTTGAAGGTTCCAGGGTGTATGGAGTCTACGGCACTGTGGTTATCAATAATAACTTGTTCTCTATTTTCGAGAGGGACTACCTTTTTCCAGGCATAGTCCTCTAAGATT
Source organism: Glyphotaelius pellucidus (assembly GCA_936435175.1). Taxonomy (NCBI): domain Eukaryota; kingdom Metazoa; phylum Arthropoda; class Insecta; order Trichoptera; family Limnephilidae; genus Glyphotaelius; species Glyphotaelius pellucidus. The sequence goes on along the minus strand of OW386561.1, from coordinate 10,686,363 downwards.
GACAGTGGAGGCTTGCAGTTGCGATATAGTTGTCCGTTCTTAATCATAAAATTCGGGAACTTTTGTGGGTTGTCACTGCATCCTCTAAAGATTTTTTGATACCATACGTCTTTTGTGGGGAGACTAGAATTGGGTAATTCGGCATTTAATGTTGCTATCTCGATCCTAGAAAGGGCATCCGGGACGATATTATCCGCGCCTTTACGGTGGATGACATCGAAAGTATATTGAGATAGGCGGGACGACCAGCGAGCCAATCTCCCGGAGGGGTTGTCTAGCGAGATCAGCCATTTTAGGCTGCTATGGTCTGTGACGACGGTAAACTTACTGCCCTCAATGTATCCGCGGAAATGTTGAATGGATTCCATGACTGCTAACAATTCTCTCTCGGTAATCCCGTAGTTTTTTTCGTGTTTATTTAGGGTACGAGAGAAGTATGCCACGGGGTGTTCGCCGTCCGTAAAATTTTGAGTGAGGACTCCTCCGATTCCGACGTTTGATGCGTCCGAATGGATCGTAAAGGGAAGATTGAAGTCGGGGCAATTCAGTACTGGGGCTGATTGAAGAGCCTCTTTCAGGGAGTTGAATGCTGACTCAGTCTCTGCAGACCAGGAAAAGTTACTGGTACCTTTACGGATTCCCGTGATTTTGTTGAGCGGCGCCGCGAGAGTTGAGAAGTTTTTTATGAATCTTCTGTAGTAACCGGTGAGTCCGAGGAAGGCTTTTACCTCTTTTGCATTTGTAGGTCGGGGAAAATTTGTCATAGCCGCTACTTTTGTGGGGTCTGTTCTTAGGCCTTCTTCGTCTACTATGAAACCCAAGTATCGTAGGCGGTGCCTGCAGAATTCCGATTTCTTCAGGTTGATAGTCAAACCGGCCTGTTTGAGTTGTTGAAAAACCTTTTCTAGAATAAGTATATGTTTTTCAAAGGTATCGCTAATGATGATCAGGTCATCCAGGTAGCAAAATAAATTGTTATCAAACTCTGGGCCAAACAATTTATCCATGAGTCTTTGTAGTTCTGCTGGGCTGTTTTTTAAACCGAAGGGTAGTCTTTTGAAATGGAACATACCCCTGCCAGGCACCACGAAGGCAGTCTTTTCGCAGGAGCTGGGATCCAAAGGTATCTGCCAGAATGCTTTGCTTAAGTCTATGGATGAGATGTATTTAGCGTTTCGAAGTCTGTCCAGGATGGAGTTGACCAAGGGGAGCGGGTAGGCGTCTGATATTGTACATGCGTTGAGGCGTCTGCTGTCGAGGCAGAAACGGGCTGAGCCGTCTTTCTTTGAAACTAATAAGGTGGGGTTGGTCCATGCGCTGCGGCTGGGTACCACCACTCCCAGTCTTAACATGTCGTCCAATTCTTTTTCCAGCGTTTTCAATTTTTGTGGAGCTAGGTTGTAATACCTTTGTTTGATTGGGGGGCCTGTTGTTTTTATATGGTGTTGTACTAGGTTGGTTAAGCCTAAACCGCACCTTTCGAAGGAGATGGATTCATACTTGTTGATCATTTGATTTAATTGTATTGTTTGTAAGGGGTTCAAGTTTTCGTAGGGTATTACCGTACGGATTTCGTTTACTTGGGGAGTGACGGAGGGGTTGTTAAACAGTTGCGGGGCAATTTTGAAAGCCATCCAAAAATCCACTCCCAAGATGAATTTCTGTGTGATTGTAGGTACAACTAGAAACTTGATCCAAACTGTTTTTTGGTCACAATTGATCGGTAGGGTTAGAGAACCGATGACGAGTTGTGAAGTGTTGTCTGCCGTGGTAACATGTGAAGAATGTTTTCCCATTTTAAAACCACAGTTTGTGAATAAGGTGTGGGCGTTGTCGCCCAGGCAGCTGACAGAGGCGCCGCTGTCTAGGAGACCTGAAAAAACCACGTTGTTTATGGAAAAATGCGCGAAGGGTCTACCGTCTATTGCCTGTTTGCAGCAAACTGTAGAGAGGGGTAAGGCCTGTTTAAAAAATTTGACGTGTTCCAACCACTCCGACCATTCCTTTGGCCTATGGGAGGGATGGTCCGGGGGGTTGGGGTCTAGTTTTTTGTCTTCCTGGCTGTCCAATTGGGAGGGGGTCTGGAGAAATCCATAGGGGGTTTGATGAATCTGAGATCCGGGATGGACGTTTCGGTATTGTCTTGGCGTGGTCTTTTGCCAAACTTCCTCCCTTCATCTCTTCTTGGAGAACGATCGACGGATCGCCTTTTGTTAGAATGGGTGTCTTTGGAGGATAAAAGTTTTGCTTGTTTAAAGCAGGCGGCTTGGGAGTGACCAATCTTGTGGCAAAAGGAGCAGGATTTCTTCTCGTTGTGCTCCGGTTTTATGCCGGACGAAGTGCTTGGGCGAAAGTTTTCTTTGGGGAATCTTTCGTCTCTCTTCCGATCCTGGTATGCCTCTAGTAGCTGGCAGACATCTTTCAGTTGCTCCAGCGTGGCAATTTTCTGAGAAGTAATGATGTTTTCGTATCTGGGGAGAAGACCGTCGATTAAAACCGGGAGAAGTTCCGCTTCAGGGACAGGTTGGGTGAGCTTTATATTGATGGCCTCTGCCCTCTGTGTGAATCTAGCAACAGGCTCTCCGGAGTGCTGCTTGATAGCGAGTAGGGATAGCCTGACTCTATGTTGGGCCTTTTTTTCTCCGAAACTGGATAAAAGTGCCACCTTGAGTTCCCTCCATGAGTTTGTTTTTCTCTTATGTATCCTGTGCCAGGTAAGCATTTCAGGAGCGATGAGGTCTATGAAGTTCCTGTGTAGAATACTTTCGGGGATTCCTCTGACTTGGGCTGTTTCTTCTATTCTGTTGATGAAATCCTCCACATCCGTGAGTCCGTTGTATTTCGTCTTCCAGGTTGTCAAATCATATATTTTCGTCTGTTCCTGGGCTTGTACCACCAAGGGTTTTGCTTCGGAGACTGTGAGGGAGGTAGAGATGATTTCTGAGGTGTCTTCCTGTTGAAACTGCAACTTCCTGATGTACTTTTTGTTGTAGAAAGAAGCATATTGAATAAGGCATTTTTTGGATTTATTCCTGGGAGAAATCTTTCTACTTCTCAGGGCCTGTAGTAGTTCTTCCTTTTTTGACGTAGAAATGTGGGGGATTATACCCAGCGTGACTTGAGGGACTTCCATAGTGTATAGGGTCGTGTCAGGGTGACCTTACGTTGGGAGAAAAACGAGAACTCGACTCTTTATCCGTAATTGGAAAGAAATTTTTGCCAGGGATTGACCACTGGGGACGTATATATATTTTTTTTTTTTTTACAAAATGCTTCTGCGAAAAAACGCGTATTTGTAAGTGTTTGGGTTATTTGAAAATTTGGGCAGAGGTTTGCCTCTGGCATTTCCATTCTCCCAGGGCCTCTCTCGACAAGCAAAACACGGTAGGTTATCACATAAACAGTTTATTCAATTCTAGGAGACACAATAATACATAAAAGGAACGATGCTAGCTGAAAGTTAGTTTGAACGTCCGTCTCTGCTCTCTATCACGCGTGGTTAGGGCTAAAACATTTAATTGCACACAAAGGGTAACATGGTAATTGACTCACGTTTGGTTTATGGGCCAACAGCGGCTTTACGCGCTTGTTCTCTCAGTCCCCGCAGCGTCCATGCGTGGACCGGAAGTGCACAACCGGCGAAACTGAACTTGTGTCGCCCATGTTCGCGCGGAACGTGGGCCCGGGAAGCTCGCTTGCTGAAGACTGGCCGCTTGCCGGGCTCTAGCGGCCGCTCGGTTTGTTGCTCGCGGGAGGGGGTAATGCGCGCGCCTCTATATTGGCGGTTTATTCTCCAGTCCGTGGAGAGGTCTATTCTCGAATCCCGCCACGTGACAATTTGTAACGTAACAACATGTTGGGAACGCGTTTTATGTGTTTTCCGACTATGCACCGGTGCCGAAGGGATCAATGACGCTAGTTCCTCAGAGCATATTCCTTTGAAATACCGGTAGAACAAGGATAGCATTCCCACCCAACGCCTGTGCTCTAAAGTTTGCAATCCATCTGTTTAGATGGGAGAGTCTATCAAACGGGCTGCCCGTTTCTGCACAGAGTCGAGGGTATTTTTCAGGGTTAGCAGTTGTGAACTATTAATTAGAATAGAATACTTATAAAATTATACCAATTATTTTCTGTGAGATAAAAATTTGAACGCATAATAAATCAAGGTAGGTAACTCATCTATTTTCTTTATAACAGTGACTCATGTATTTACAGGGAGTCAGTGTGACAAAACTAAACAACAAACTGGCGCAGCCGGTAAGATTGAGATAAACAAATAATGTGTATCAGTGCGCGAGGACCGGATTCGGTAGTTTCCGGTCGTTCGGCATTAGAATGCTGGAGGAGTAGGAGGTTAAATTGGACTAATTAGAGTTAAAAAGCGAAATCTGTTTTTTTATTTGTCTCATCTTAATATAATAATATCAAAAGGGATCGTCTGAATTCTCGACAAATCAATTAAAATTTTGAAAATGGTCATTAGATAGGTACCTACTTGATCGCTTGTCTGGATTCTCCAAATAACTAACAAACCATCACGCCATTTCTAAGCAAGGGTAATCAGAGAGGAGGAACGCCAAAAAACTCGGCCTACTTTTTGCCTCATTCACATTCATACATCGTCTCGTACATACTCTTCTATTATTCTGACTTTTGACATGACCCAACTCAAATTTCTGATTACTTGATTGTGCCATGTCTTTATCGACCGTCCTCGACTATTACCATTCATATTTGCGTGACATATTCCCCTTACACTCCTTTATTTGATCATTCGCTCTACATGCCCAAGCCATCTGAGGGTCCCTTTCCTAATCTTACGTATTACGTTTACATCAGCCTTGAATTCTTTGCTTTGATTTCCACATTTCTCACATGATAATACACGGTTTCACCACACACACACCTCTGGGATTTCATTTCTACAGCATTCAGTCTCCTTTCATCTATCCTCTGTCAGTTCCATGCCTAATTGCCATACACCAGGGTAGGTAACAGCACTCCATTGTGAGCTGATAAGTTCGCTTCTTTGGGCAGATTTTTGTTAGCGCCAACGGCATTCTGTTAATCCTCCATTAATGACTTCTGTAGCAACCAGCCTTTGCTACGTCACGCTTTGGATTGCCCCCAAAACGTATCGATGTTTCCAGAAGCGGCGCCTGTGTTCAAATATATGCAAGCGAAATTACTAGAGCTCCCGTCAGCCGTCTGGCATGGACGGTACGCGACTGAGCAGTAGGTACCTAGTTCATCGAAACAGAGCCGCGGACCTACCTACCTCTCACGCATTCCAGAAAAGGTACGAACCATTGTACGCTTGCAATGCACAGTTCCAGCGCTTTCGAGCAACTAGCCGAGTGATGATTTACTACTAATACTCCACTCGTCTGGCCATTTAAAACGCGCCCAACAACAGCGAAGGTACCCAAAGCGTGACGTAGCAAAGGCTGGTTGCTACACTTCCATTAATGACTTCCTATTTTGAAAATGAATCTTTAATACGGAAAAATTAATTGAACCGAAGTTACACAACCGAAATTAGTATTTTTAATAATGAAATGAAAAGATAGCTTGTCTTTACTATTTGGGCTTTTTGCTGACAGGCAGATACAGATAAATATTTTATCTCTGGCTTTTATCGACAGCATTCGAACAGCTGTTTTCTTAATGCACTTTTTTGTGATATCACTCACTTTCCGTTCTCAATGTGTTATTATTTCTATAAGCATTTTTAAATGCAGAATAAAATATTTTATTTTTAATTTTTAATTAAATTAAGACATTATGACCGAAACTCGTTCGAAAATCTGGAAACAGAAAAATCAGAAAAAGATATTTACACCTCTGGGACTCGAACCCAGGTCCTCCCTACTTTCTACTTTCTCCCTACCTCCCTATTTTAAGTATCTGATTCACTTGATCGTGCCATGTCTTCCTCGGGCGTTCCCGACTTCTTCTACCATTCACATTTGCGTCATATATTCTTCTTACACTACTTTCTTCGTTCATTCGCTCTACATGCCCAAACCATCTGAGGGTCCCTTTCTTAATCTTACCCATTATGCTTACATCAGCCTTACATTCTTTGCGGATCTCCACATTTCTCACACGATCATACATGGTTTTACCACACATACGCCTCAGGGATCTCATTTCTACAGCATTCAGTTTACTTTCATCCTTCCTCTGCCAGTTCCATGCCTCACTGCCATACATCAGGGTAGATACCAGGACTCCATTGTGGACCGCTAGTTTCGCTCCTTTTGACAGTTTTTTATTAGCGCCAACGGCATTCAGTCCTCCATTAATGGAGTTACCGGCACTTACCCTTCTTTCAATATCTGTATCAGCCTTCCTATCTCTCGTAAATATACTACCCAGATACACAAACTCATAACACAAATAAATAAATAAATAATACATAAGTATTATATAAAAAAATAAACCAATAATAGATTTCCTCCTTGCGACTTCACCTCTAATTCTAAAAATTCTATAAAGGGTCTTCTAAAAGGGGCTTCCGAACTTTAAAAACTGATAGCGGCCATATTGTTGAAGCAACATCTTGGAACGGGCTGCAAATACAATTGTGAAACAACACAAATATTTTTTTTTTTAAGAAAAACTCTCTTTTTATAAGTTTTGAAGGTTATTCCCATCAATTCAATATATTATTGAAGAAGAAGATAACTCTAATAATTTAAACGAAAATATGAAAGAAAAAAAGACACAGAAAAAGATAATGGTCGCAACTGAGATTCGAACTCAGAACCTCTCATCTATCCGGGGCGTACATTTACCAATTTAGCCATTGCCACCTACTGTCAAACCTTGTTCTACCGGTATTACAATGGAAGATGCTCCGAGGAACTAGCGTCATTGATCCCCTCGGCACCGGTGCATAGTCGGGAAACACGCCAAACGCGCGCTCAACATTTGTACACGGTTGACATTAGTCTCATGAGAACGGGTCGCTTCTACGACTCGTTCTTGAGTTCAACAGCTCGGCCTCTGTGTTTCCTCCCTCCTACAACATGGGTCTTTTCAAAACCCATGTTCACTCTTTCCTCTCCTTAAAAAACCCTCCACACAGCATCCTCAAAGATGACAAAGGCCCTGAGGGAAATTATTTTCCTCAGGGCCTCCTGTGTGGAGCTCATGTAAAAAAAAAAAACCGTCATGTTAGTCAATCTCATAATTAAAATTTTATAGTTAACAATATTATCTTCAACGAATTGTTTTCCATATTATAGGCAACCAACTACCTAAGTTATAAAAAGAGAGTGTTTCTTATAAAAAATTGAATTTTCATTTAGATTTTTATTAAGTCAATAGTTCCATATAAATAAAATCGGATATATTTATCCGTGACGCTATCTAGGTTACAAACCAATTCTTAGAATTATTGTTTCCAATAAAAAGGGTAGTAGCCTAAAATATGGAAAAAATTAGTTGGAGATAATATTGTTAATTCTAAATTTGAAATATGAGAAATATAACGGTTTGAAAGTAGGCGGCAATGGTCAAATTGGTAAAAGCACGTCCCGGATAGAGAGGTTCTGGGTTCGATCCCCAGTTGCGATCATTACCTTTTTCTGTTTTTCTGTGTCTTGTTCTCTTTCATATTTTATAAGATTATTAGCCCGCTTTTAAAGGTTCGTTGTTCTTACCGGACAACGGACCGTCACTTTTGCCGGACTCGCAGAGTTGTACGGCTTATAATGAATGTTTGTACTGATCTGTTTACTGGTAAGCCATACAAAACTGCGAGTCCGGCAAAAAAAACGGTCCATTGCCCGGTGAAAAAAACGGACGTATACAAGTAGATTTGGTATTTAAATTAGCTCGTGGTATTTCAATTTGGGAGGCGGGTATGGGTACCGCCGCCCCGGGAACCATTTATTGGATAACCACTGCCATAGGTACCCCAAGTGGTTCGCTACGTTTGGTGACTTAGCAGGGGTGCCCGGCTTCATGGGGTGACGTTTGACCAGGTCTTAGCGGCGGATGCGTCTGCCCACCTGCTGCGTGGCGGGCCAGATCGAGAGACTAGTTAAGGGAGGCATTTTGGCAGCCGGACTCTCTCGACCCTTCGCCTCGCACCACAAGGATGGATTGATATACTGTCCGTCACTCCTGGATACACTGACCCCCAGATTCCTATCCTTCATATTTTTTCCTTCCCAGAACTTAATATCCTTCCCTACCACACAGCATCCCCTAAGATGACAAAGGCCCTGAGGAAAATAAATTCCCTGTTCTCCTGTTTGGAGCTAATGTAAAAAAGAGGCTTTTTGTTATCTTCTTCAATGACAAGTTAATTTAATTTAATTAAAAGAGATGATTTGAGAAAGGTGGAAATTACTCGACTTTTTGGATCTGGTTACCAAACTTGGCTAAACCAATTTTAAGCAATGTTTCGATTCTGAATGATGGTATTTCAACAGAGTGAAACTGAGAGCATCTTTAACTCTCCCTCCCACTCCCTTTTGCCTCACAGCATACCTCGATTGTGAATACCACAATCGCATTACATATAAACAGATTGGTCTCTTGTGCCGTATTCACACAAAAAAAACATTGAAAGTTTAAATCATACAGCGTAATTGCGACTTGTAATTGATCATTAAGGAAAATGTCCTTACATAAGGGAGCGTATAGGGTGAACCCGTGTCTCCCATCCTTACCACGATCCGAAATTACAAGATCGTATTAATTATATGAAAATACAGCGTAATATAAGATAATAATTATATCATAAATCCCACCCTTGCTACATTCGGAATACTGGTAGGCGTTTTAATATATGACATTATGATAACGTATTCGTAGCAATTTGTAGGCATTTTAGGTACTATTTAATCGTAGTCTTTTGATCGTAAAATATGTATGCAAACGTTCTCTGTTTGTGCTGCCAACGCACAAAGGTCTGAATCGTCGCATTATGTGGCTTAAATATATATTTGACAATTGTCATAATCAATTATAAAAATTTCGGTTTCGTGTCTGTCTATCTGTTTGTGTAACTCTGGTTCAGTTTTATGCGTAATTTTCAGCAATGGAACTGATTGTAGAAGAATTCGAACAAGCTATATTTTATCAGAAACATATTTTAATTCAATTTGGGAGGCGGGAATGGGTACCGCCGCCCCGGGTAGATAACCAACACCTCTGCCATAGGTCACCCCAAGTGGTTCGCTACGTTTGGTGATTTAGCAGGAGTGCCCGGGTTCAGGGGGTGAGGTTTGTCTAGGTCTTGGAGGCGGATGATCAGACACACTGAACCCCAGATTCCTGCCCACCCCTTAAACCCTTTTCCTTCCCATAACTCTCCTTTCTTTCCTTTCCTTAAAAAAACCCTCTACATAGCATCTCTAAAGATGACATAGGCCCTGAGGGAAATTATTTTCGTCAGGGCCTCCTGTGTGGAGTTCATGTAAAAAAAAATCTTTATTTGAATTTGTATTTTTTTACATTAACTCCAGGGCCTATGTCATCTGGGATGACATAGGCCCTCTAATTTCCCTCAGGGCCTATGTCATCTGGGATGCTGTGGGAAGGATCTTTTTGAGGAAAGGAAGGAATAAACATTAGTCTTGAAGAGACCCATGCTATAGGAAGGAAGAAACACAGAGGCCGGCAAATCGTTCCACAGCCGAGCTGTTGAACATAAGAACGAATCGAAGAAGCGACCCGTTCTCATGTGTCAACCGTGTACATATATTGGGCACGCGTATATTATGCACCGGTGCCGAAGGGATCAAGACGCTAGTTCCTCGGAGCATCTTCCATTGAAATACTGGTATAACAAGAACAGCATTCCTACCCGACGCTTGTGCTCTAAAGATTGCAATCCGTTTGTAAAGTTAGGAGAATCTATCAAACGGACCGCCCGTTTCTGCACAGACTCGTTTAATTGTCATTTTCAAAAATAGAACTGATGTGTCAATAATTCAGACACGCAATAAAGTATCTACTTTTTTGATCAGAAAATTGTTTAAATCCTATATTTGATTGTGAATTTCATTTGTTTAAATTTCTTTGGGTTAATATTGACAAGAGAAGTCAGATTTCACGATTTTTTAAAGGTTTGCGTTTTTTAGCTAACGTTATCAATCTTTTAACTATAATATTCTGTGATATTCACGTGTTTTTAGATAAAATCACAAATAAGCAGATCTGAAATAAAACACCATGTAATTTGGGATTTTAGGAAGAAATGATATCGAATTGCATAATTTCAGGGACAATCATGAATTGGTAGAGTTTTTAGTCAATTTGTATCAAAATCGCAATGTTGCTTGAAATATCTGCAGTCGTAATTACTGACCAGTTCTTAATAGTCAAATAATTTCTTCTTCAAAAATCTTCCTCTTCCACATTTTCTTCCCCTCCCAATAAACCCCATTTGGGGGTCCCAATATCCAACTGGACGCCTGTGAGATGTTCACACAAAGAAGTTAATATATATTTTTTTATTTTATACTGTTGACCAGCAAAATTATCAATTGTGTCCCATGTGCGGCTACTACATTATGCGGGCGTTAAGGATTTTATATCGTATGATTGAGTGGGAACATATTACGCCGGGAATAAATATGAAACTTGGGAAAAATAGCATATTAAACCTAGCATAACATATTTTAGCATATGCGAGTAACTAGAAACCGTTAACCCTTTGTTAGAATTATTTTAATCCTTAACGTATCATAGTGAAAATGTATAAAACTTGGGAATAGTATTTACCTAAGGTGTGTCTTGTAATTTCATCTTTAAAATATTAATTTATTTATTACTAGCAAGTTCCCGGCATGCGTTTCTTCCCCTCGCGCCTTCTCTCTCCACCTTCTCGCCTCTCCCGCGTTCAGTATATTCAGTCCCGGAACATTAATATTTTCAAACAGCTCGCTTGCCACCACTTGCAATTTTTGGCTAGTAACATACTTCAAAATAAAATCATAAATTTATAGAATTTCGAAAAATGGATTTGGGTTCAACAATATCATTGTTTTGCAAAATTTCATTCTCAAATTGTGACATTTTTGACAGTTTCGTAAGAGTTTGGGAGGGAGGAGAAGGGGAAGCGGAAAGGGAACGGGACGAATGGGAACGAAAAACGATTTCTTTATTTGTGGCATTGCAACTCATGCCGGGAATCATGAGAAATTCGTAATGTGGGGTCAGGAGAAATTCGGAATGTGGGGTCTTAGGGCTAAGGACAAAGTCATAATTTCCTTAATCAAGAACACGCAATTACGTAAGTACAAAGAAACATTAATAAATTATGTATCTACGTGTGGTCGAAATCTTCCGAACAAATCAACTTAAGCATTCTCTTCGAAACGTAATTTGGATCACTTTGGATAGATTACGTTCTGCTTTCACTAAGTCGGCTATACAAAGTGGGCACAATTTACGTCCTCTGTCTTAAAAGCAGGTCTGGCTTTATTATTTAATGTCTGGGTAATACTGTGGATGCCAACACAGGAAGCTTGGGAGATTTAATTTTTTTTTTAATGTGAAACGGACGAGATTGCGAATGCAGAAAATTTGATATTAATAATTGGCGCTCTTCACCAAGAAATTTCTGATAAAAGCGAAATATGTGCAATTTTAATTTCTTTTGGATTAACTCCACACAGGAGGATAATTTCCCTCGGGGAGTGTGTCATCTTTGGGGATACTGTGTAAAGGGTCTTTTTGAGGAGGGAACACGGAGGTCAGCAAATCGTTCCACAGCTCTAAAGTCGTAGATACCTTCGGCAATCATCGTAACCGTTTGTATATAAGACAAGAACGGCAATAATTGATATCTGATATCTGTTGGGATATAGTAAAACTTCGTACATCTAACTTTTTTAAATTTTTTTATTATAGCGACTTTATAAATTTACTTCGAAAGATTGGACTGTGTTTAAAATAATATATGGGCTAACAATGTGGAATTGGACAGGATCTGACACACTTAACTTGTGACGATAAATCCTGCTTCTTGGTCGATCTCGCGGTCCTGAGGAATACCTCTAGCGGTTGTCACTGCACAAGTACTTGAGAAAGCAAAAGAATTCCTGCACAAGTTTCCTGGTCGATATAATTAAAAACTGGTGGAGCAAGGTCACAGCAGAGCAATTAACAATAGATTTGATTAACAATTGATGTTGAATGCACCGAGAGATCACTGTGGACCATTGCACAGCACATAACAGACTTCTTTAACATTTACCAATTCGTGACAGTGTTGAATGCACCAAGAGATCACTTTAGATCATTGCAAGCACATAACAAACAGTAGACTTCAGTCAGGGTATTGTCACCAGCTCGGGAAGGTTTATGTGGGTAGAAAGAATAGGTAGGAATGTAAAGGTATATTTATAAGGAAAGGTGTGTATATTTGCATCCGCATTATTGTACATTCAAAATATAATAATTTGAATGGTGAAATTAAGTAAGATATGATATTTCTTAGACCAGGGGATCCTGTACAGAGGAGGACTAGTTATTTAATCAGTTTATTTGTCTTCTTTGTGGTTATCATTGTCTTTTTTAGGGTTTTTTCATTGATTTCTTTCAGCCAGTTTTTTATTCTTGATTTGTACTTATTAATTTTTTTATTAGTTTTATATCTTGGGGAAGGATATTAAGGAGTTTTGTTGCCAATTGTGGTTTCTTTTGTCCAAATGCGGTTGTATAACTCGGATTTTTTTAATGTCTTATTTATTCGATCTAGCGTGATAAATACACGGTCTAGTAGAGGATTTAGTATTTTTGCAAAATTTTAATAATATGTTTTTGGCATATATTCATTGTACATTTTGTAAGTCAAAGTTATTGAAAATTTCAATTGGGGGCGTTCTAAATATACTAACAACGTTTATATAATAAATCAATCACGAAACTACTCGAGGCTTGTCGCTGATCAGATGCTCCTGTACAAAATTATTAACTCAAAAGTTGACTGCCCGGAGTTGCTAAACAAAATAAATTTCCACACGTCGATTCGATATAGTAGACAAAATACCCTTTTCTATATTGATAGATGCAACACCAATTCCAATCAAAATCAATTTATGCAAAGGACATGTAACTAGTATCACAATAAATTTGCAAATATAGACACACGTGCTGACGTATTTACTGCTAGTTACTGTCGCTACAGAACTTCATTGTATAACATTCTAGGTACGAATAACACATATTCATGACGATTAAATTAATTGTATCTAATATTTTTATATTACTTGCGTGGTAACTTTCCCTTAACTTTCCCTTATATCTCTCCTCCCCTTACCCTTCCCAAACCAAATACCTATTTTGCAGTCCATTTCAGTTATAATCACACTTATTTTATTGTTGTGTATTGGTTTACAATTTGTTGAATTCAGATTTGTACTATATTATTTTTTTCAATTGCTGCTCAGTTCTGTTTTTTTTCATTTTTCTTATATATTCTAGTGTACATTCAGTTAGTCTTGTTTCTATATAATCACCTCTCCTTTCTAATATTTTGTCTATACTTGTTTGTCTTTTGTTATTTTTTATTAACTTATTATCCTGACGTAGAAAACATAGTTTTCCAAACATGTTGATATTGTTAATTAAATAGTGGTGTACACAAAGTTATTTGTTTTCATAAAAAAAATATTATTATAAAATAGTTCATTTAGCCGATTAAGAACTTTTCACTGATGATAGTATAGATTTGTGTTTTTTTTTTGTTAATTTATTCTTTAATTACAATATGTGAGGGGGAAGAGATGAGGTACACAGGATAAGATACGGAGGACGGGAATATATGGGTGGGTACATTGAATGATCTAGTTCGAGCCATGTTGTTTATTGAGTTTTCGTTTTATCGTTTTATCGTTTCGTCCCGTAAAGTCAAGTTAAAAATGTTAATGTGATAAAAATGCTTCTAGTTAAATGAACTGGTTCTGTTAAATTACACATTTTAATTCTGCGCGATCGGTTTTCTAACACAGGTCAAAACATTTTGTTTGTATTTACATAAAACAATTTACAAAACCTACCTTGCGTTACCATCCATCGTAAATTCTTTATTCACTAGGGTATATAAATTTTCTCTGTTCAATACACGCATCGTAACATCTTACCGAACGTAGTTTATTTCTTTCCTCACCGGGGACGACGTAAAAATAGAGCCTTATACCTGCTGGCTCTCCTGTTCTCCTGCCACCCGGGTAATCGCGTTACTTGCTTCGTGACCTGTTAGCGAACAGGACAAAGGACACGGGACCGACCAGTGGCAGTTTTAAAAAAAAAAAAAAATAATAGAGAACTCCAGTCCATTTTTTTATTTTTTTTATGAATAATGACCTTCTAACTTAAATAACTGCATATTTATTTTTATTCTTATAGTTAGTTTTAACAGTTAAAATAAATGTCAAAGTTTTAATTTTTCAAGATCCCCGAAAACCACCGAATCTAGTGTGACGTCATCATGACCAACCGAAGTATGAATTTAGTAGGCAAATGAAAACAGCTGATCGTCGCCCGCCATTTTGAATTTCAGCATTGGAGCGTTTTACTGGGCATTATGGTCGTTTTTTGTGCAGTTAGAGTTTTTGAATATTTTAAATAATATAGATAAACTAATAGAGATACTTTATTTTTGATACTGAATTATTTAGGCCTAAATAATGTTTCAATAAAAACAAAAACTATTATATGTCCAAATCTCTATAAAACAAAAACATAGAATGTCGAACGACTTGCGCCTTACGTTTATTGATTTCTATACAACTTTGATCTACGTGACGCGGCGCGGTGACGCCACGCCGCCAAAATCCAGCAATACCAACTTGACAGGGTGTTTTAATGACACGTTTTAAAATGGACTTTTTAATATTTTTTTTAAAAACTCTACGTTAAATATTATGTAATAAAACTTATATATTCAGAATCAGCGTATATTGGTCTATATGAACATCCATACTAATATTATAAATGCGAAACTGCTCGAGTTTGTTTATGACCTTTTCACGCATAACACAATATAAAGACTTTAAAAATTCATTCACCAATAGAAAGCTAAATTATATGCGCAGACTATATTTTGAATATGATGGTAAGCTCTGGCGTAATGAAATTATAAATATTAATATATTATATTTGTTATACGTTTTCTGTCGCTAACTAAAGCAAATTTTTGCTAACGTCAGAAAAAAATCGTTTCCATGGAAACGATTGCTACTGCTTCAGAAAATTCAAATATTAGAATATGTTTTATTTTTTTGGACAAGCTTCTGTTTTGGAATAAATGTCAGTTCCTACATTAAAAATATAATTCGTAACGATTATAAAGACTGAATAAATGAACTGAATAAATAGTGTAATTTTTTATTATATTCACAAACTTTCAAATATTTAATTAAAAATAAACATCCGAAATGTTTGTAAGCGCATAAATTCCGAACGAATGAACAAAATTGGATAGTTCTTTTTTTCTTTGAGCTACAGCTTTATGAAATTTAGGTGGCAGGCGAGATGTTTGAAAACTGAATGTAAGGGAATGAATGTATGGAATTCGGGAGGGGGTGGGGGTGGAGAGGAGGGGGTATAATTGATAAGTTCAACCGCTACAGTAATTTCCCGTAATACCATGCGAGCGAAGCCGCGGGGAAAAGCTAGTATTTTTATAAAGCCGTAATTCACTGGAGTTCCTTATTACAAGTTTCCTTTAATGAATAACTCGTTAAATATTTTTCAATTTAAATTCCGTGCCAAAGAATCCACCCGTTCGAGTAATATCGCCGACCCAGAAATGAGTCCCATACGTGCGACATGAATTCTGCACCTATGGACTTTCTGCCACAAGAAATAGTTCACACAAAACATACTAGTGGCGGTAGAGCGGTAGATAAGCTTTGTTACAACTCACCCAGTTTAACATCCCTTCCCGTAGACTCCTTAATGATGAATTGCTGTTCCTCAATTAACATTCTACTAATTATGGATATCATTCTCCTTTATCCAGAATGTCGAGACTTGTTAACGCAAGTCAAAGCAATGAATTTTTTGGCGTTAGCCTAAATGACTTTTGGCAGTCGATACGAAATGTATAATTTTTAAAGTCTTTTAAATCCATCTTCAAGCTTTGACTTGTAGTCTTCTATTTGTTCTTTATATTATAATTTGTCAATGCTCTTCATTTATATGTACTTTCTTTTCATTGTCATCTTTTTTTTTATTCGTGTTATTGTTATGCTATTAATGGACTATTTGTCCGTAAATAAATAAATAAATAAGCGAGTCTTGCATTTATTAGGTGACCGGGTGCGCAGCGATTTGATACAACCAAATTTTTAGTCTTTTCAGTGATTATCGTTATTAAAATAAGTTAATTACTGAAATATTACTTTTTATTGCCGAATTTCTAAAATTTGCCAACATTGGCAAATACTTTCATCAAAAGAATGACACATTTCTTGCATAAATTGTGATTTTCATATTTACACCGACGTTTTAAGGCGACGCTTCCCGGCTCTAAAAGAAGAAGATGGAGAGATATGTAATTACGAATGTTGGACAGAGCGCGCTTATATTTTCAATGACAATGTTAATGCAAAAATCAGGAAAATGCTTAATAAAACATGACTCGTTTAAAATAGAGCAAACATCTCGTAGAAGGTATCTTAAGTATCATTTAAAGAAACATTATGAATTTTTTCACAAATATAACTTATAAAATAATAGAAATAGACTTGTTTTAAATAATTTTCGGAGCATACTTTGCGATTTTTTTCTATCGAGGGAATTTCATAAAATTTGCGTTTCGGCGTGGAACGTATCTAGATATTATCTTCAAAAATAACATTTATTTTTTTAAGAGCTTAAAAACGTCATATTTTTAAGGGAGATATGTAAAAAATCGGTAAAAATTCGGGTAGCGGCGGCTTAATGAATCGCTGAATTGTATCTCGTTGCTAATAGTTCGCTAATCATTGTAAATTTCTTCAGTTAACCTTGGGGAAAAAATTGAAAAATATGGAAAAGAAGAACATTGATTTTTTCATACATCTAGGGAATTCTTTTCATGTTCTGTTCAGTGACATCCTGGATAATTTTATATGGATTTTTCTTCCTTTTTTAATCTCCGATTGAAGCCCCAATGAGATGGGCCACGACCCGCCACTGTGTAGTCTGCCTCTTGTCATTCGGTCCCTGCTGCCTGTTGGATGAAACGGCTGCTCGTAGTGTCGTTATTTCATTTTTGTAATTGAATTTAAGATGTCCGAATATAGGGCGTGTACAACATCTGCTGTATTGAAGCTGTTAACTTAACTGTGAAGCGGAAATCTCTTCTTTGTCTTTAAAACCCGCCCACTAGCAACTAAATTCAAGTTAAAGTTTTGAAAGCAAGCAATCAACGCTTTTTCTTTCTGCGTTTGAACAAATTGTGATCAGTATAAGAGTGTTGTTAAGCTTGTTAGTTTATTAAAATTTAACCCGGCGTCAGCACAGTCAAAATATGTAACAACCATAGTAGGGTTGGGTCTAGGAGACCCGAATAAAAAACTCGCTATGATTTCAATATTTAAAAGAAATTTAGTAACATATTGCAATAATTTGATAAAACAACTATATTGTTTACGAGATTTTGGGTAAAAAAAAACCAACTTCATATAAAATTATCTTTTAATGACATTTTTATAAAATTTTAACAAAATAGACAACCTCCATCTTAAAGTTATAAAATTTAAATAAAACATAAACTTTTTTTCTCAAAATGTGAAATTATATCATACAAATGAATGAGATCTATAGTAGGACTAAGAATAATACATCGGTCTCGTGAGTTAATCTTACATTTTATGATTTGCATGATAATATGTAAGACTAACTCATATCCCGAAATTACGACACGAAGTATATGGTTGGGTCATATTTACCTTTTTCGTGTTTAGCCACGTCTATCCACCGTTGCGGCCACTATATCACTGAACAGCGATAGCCAGCGGGGAGGGGAGATTATTAACTCCAGCTACTGAGGCAACGTCGCACAAAAATTTTAAGAAATAAGCAAATTTTAAAATGGCGTGGGTCAAATTGACCCAACTGTGCGAACGCCGGGTTAATAGAGAACCTGTAATCGGCGAAATGTAACAAAAAACAAAATGACGCTAAATGGCTATTTGATGATTATGTTACATTTGTATTTCTGTGAAACAACTGGCCCTCAAACTCACAGAAAATTTTTGACAATTTTTGAAGTGAAACTTCTTTAGCACCGTTGTGATTTGAAACTCCAGGAAACGGAAATGATACTAAAAACAGACAAACAGATACATCTATGCCTGTGAGAGAATGAAACCTTTTTTTACGAATAGTACCTGCGAATGGTCGTGCTGGCCGCATTGGCCGCTTTGATTATGAGTTCACTTTACAAGGCTCCTATTGGTTGAGATTGTGCGGGTGAAGTTTCACTTCCACCGCGTGTGAACTGCACTCGATTTTTTTTCTTAAATTTCTGATTCATGTCGTAAGCCGTGACGTAATTAATTTTATACAGATTTTTGATTCTGGTTTTCTACGGTCAACGCATGTATTTTCCATTAAGAACTATGAAGTGATAAAGCTTTGAAATACTAATTAAAATCACGATAAAACTGGTAAAAACGTCTTTCTTTGTTCGACAATTTTTCCTATTCTAATCTCGGACAATACAGACGTAGGTAAAATGAACACTCTTTGGAAACGAATATGTAAATTGAACGTTTTGTTCGTTTTTGATAAGCGTCTGAAGTCTTTCGCTGGTACTTACGGGATTAAGGCCAGGGGTGGCTGCCAAATCCAACGGTAATGCGCATTTTCATCCTGCGACAAAATATCTCAACAAAATATCCTCCAACGAAATATCCCTCGACATAATATCCCAAGGACAAAATGTATCTCCACTAAGCTGAATTCTTTCTTATATATTTATGATCAATAATTTATTGTTTTTACAGCATGTCTGTATTATTTTTGTCCCATTTTACCATTTTTGAAGAATAATTTATTTTCTTTAAAGGATGTCTGTATTATTTTTGACCCATTTTACTATTTTGAACAATTATTTATTATCTTTACCGAATCTCTGTATTATTTTGTCCCATTTTACTATTTTTGAACAATAATTTATTGTCTTTACAGGATGTCTGAATTATTTTTGTCCCATTTTACTATTTTTGAACAATAATTTATTGTGTTTACAGGATATCTGTATTATTTCTGTCCCATTTTACTATTTTTGAACAATAATTTATTGTGTTTAGAGGATATCTGTATTGTTTCTGTCCCATTTTACTATTTTTGAACAATAATCTATTGTCTTTACAGGATGCCTGTACTATTTTTGTCCCATTATTTTGTTAGGTTAGGTTAGGTTAGGTTTTAGTAGATATTGTGTTGGAGGATGTTTTGCCCGTAGGATATTTTGTCGAGGATATTTTGTTGGGGGATGTTTGCCGCGGAACCAAATCCAACTACCGCAGTGAAGATTTGTAACACTGGCCCATTATGCACAGACACGTGAAGAGATTTATCTTTAAATTTATCATAAGAATCTCCGTTGTTACACTTAAAAAAAGGTCCAATGGAGATTTTTATCTGAATAAAACGTAAATTTCAGATCACTGAACAAATAATCTCTAGAGAGTAATGATATATTTTGAAATAAAACTAATAACGCCGTATTACGTCATACTTTACTACAAATAAAATAATAAAATAGATTAAGCAATTAATTTACAACAAAACATTATAAATAGCCTTCCGTCTGCGTGGTTGAATTTCAGAACCCGACTTCGATCGTATGTCTGACGTCACGCCTTACGCTCCGCGCCATAAATAACATCTGTGTACGTGGAATTTCAAGAGAAACTACCGTTGTAGTTCGTTTTTAAATTTAAAAAAAATCGTTACAAGATGTCGCCACTTCCGTCGCGACGAAGTATAAGTACTACGATTTAGTGAATTAGCAGTACCTATCCCTCCGAATATGGAAAGATTGACGGTAATACTCAGTTGTATCAAGCGGCGGCTATATATATTACATGTGACTTCATTGCCTCTCTCGGTTACTTTGTTCCGGTGACTATCATGATGACAGTGGATCCGAGGAATAGGCTATTTTTGAAACCAGTTCCTATTGGATTTATAAAGTGGTCACAAACACTAACTGGGCGAAGCCGAACCAAAAGCCGCCCGCAGGGCCTAGCAGCAAAAAACTGTGGAGCGGATTTTTAACTGCCAGTGTGTTATTAATTTCACATGTATAATTTTCGTTGATTAATCAGACATCTCCGAAAAATCAATATTAGAGTAGAGTTTGCAGTTATATATTAAAGTGTACCTTCTATCTGGTACAAAACTCAGATTAGGCATAAACACCACCAAATCAATATAAAAATAAAATTTGATATTTGAAAATGTCTGATCAATTTCATCTGCAGTAAGATTAAAAAAATTACGTGTTTCTGGTATGTCTAAATTTTTTGATATCACGGCATACAGAGCTCAGGGCCAAAAGGCCCCTATCTTTTTCATCATAAGTTTAAAAAATTATTGTTGAAAAATAGATGTAAGTAAAGTCATCTCTATCTGTTTTTCTGTTCAGTGGTTCAGATCATCCTGTATATAAAATTTCCATTTTCTGAACGACGCCAGAACAAAATAAAGTTTTCCCGCCATCTGGGAATTAGAGGTACCCCACAAACAAATAAAACTCAAATTACGGGGTGTTTTTTTGGATATTTTATTTTTGAAACGCGTTTGACCCACGATCCTGTTAGTTTGCTTTTACGTCGACAGATGTCTCCGGGGAGCGATTTTGTGAGGCCATTACACCGTCACACGGACTCTACTGACATTTAATTGAAGCCTATTTTACATGAACCAGTATTCAAACAAAAAACTCGTCTTTTGCTCTGTATTTTTTTTTTACATAAGCTCCACACAGGAGACCCGGAGAAAAATAATTTCCCTCAGGGCGTATGTAAGAAAATTGAGAGAGGTCTTTTTGACCTTTCCAGCAGGAATCTTTTGGTTGAAATGATGGATTCATACGTCACTCATGGACACACTGACTCCCAGATTCCTACCCACTCCTCATATTTTTTTCCTTCCCAAAACTCCCTCTTTTGCTTAAAAATACTCTCCTCACAGCATTCCCTAAGATGACATAGACTATTAAAATTTATTTTCATTCAGTACCGCACAACTCCTCCCAATCGTCGGTAACTAGTTAGGACATGTTGAGAGGCTCGAGGGAGAAGGGAGGGGAAGGAGATGGGGAAGAGGAAAGCGGGGAAATACCCGACTGTTCGGATCTGTCACCAAACACGTCCAAAGCCATTCTAAGCAAGTCACAATTCTGAAATTAATTAAATATGTTATAATTATGTTCTACTTTAAATGAATAAATTGTAAAATATCAAATTAATCAACGGAATTTACTTGCGCACGTCGGATTCGCACCAGCAGTTATTGGATTCGTAGCCAATTAAATCACCAAAAACTGAAAAAAAATTATCATTGTTTTTTTCCAGAATTTTGGGAAAATTTTCTGTTTCTTTGTCCTACAAGATTGTCTGGTCAATATAAAATTGGATTCGGTCAAAAAATACACACATATCTCAACCGTAAAAGGATAAAATGACCCCTACTAAAACAAAGCGACGTTGTTAAATAAAAAATTATATGTTTTCCACAGTATATTGTTTTGGGTTATGAAAGAACCTGTTCTATGGCACCCTCAACTGCAGCAGGGTGACAGAATATTTTTTAAATGTAATATCACACTTGTCTTGCCACCCTGTCCAGAACTCGTGGAACTATGGCATAAGTTGGAATAAGAAAACTTCAATACGTTTTTTAATGTCAGCAGGTGTCTTAACTGTAAGGAATTAGTGGGACTTGAGTCGATACCAAAGTCGACTTTATGGTCGTTAAAATTGTTGATACCACGCTCCCTGCCGTAGTCGAAATCATAGTCGTTACCGCAGTGGATACCATAATCGATATAATAGTCGATACAACTGTCGATAACTACCATAGTCGATACCATTGTCGATACCAACCGTTATCGATTCCTACCTTAGTCGATAAAATAATCTGTACCATTGTCGATACCGTAGTCGATATATTGGTCGATGCCATAGTTGTGGACACCATAGTTAATGTCATAGTCGATTCGATAGTCGATATCATAATTGATGCTTTAGTCGATACTACCATAGTCGACACCGTAATCTATACCGTTGATGATACCATTGTCGATACCGCAGTGGATACCATAGTTGATGCCATAGTCGATACTATAGTCGGTACCACTGTCGATACCTACCATAATCGATTCCATAATCTATACCGTTGTCGATACCGCAGTGGACACCATAGTTGTTACCATAGTCGACACCACTCCCGAACAGGCCTTCCATCGATATGCTTGGTGTAACTCTAAGTGACCAGCTCAGGTACGGGGGCTCCATCGAGGCCAGAGTTAAGTTAGCCTCTCAGAAACTGGGCGTACTGTACAGGGCCCGCAGATACTTTAATAGTACACAACTGCTAACCCTGTACAAATCACAAGTGCGCCCCACGGTTGAATTTGGCAGCCACCTCTGGTCTGGAGTCCCAAAATACCTGAAAAAAACCCTCGACTCTGTGCAGAAACGGGCGGTCCGTTTGATAGATTCTCCTAACTTAACAAATGGACTGCAATCTTTAGAGCACAGGCGTCAGGTGGGAATGCTGTCCTTGTTCTACCGGTATTACAATGGAAGATGCTCCGAGGAACTAGCGTCACTGATCCCCTCGGCACCGGTGCATAGTCGGGAAACACGCCAAACACGCGCTCAACATTTGTACACGGTTGACATTAGTCACATGAGAACGGGTCGTTTCTACGACTCGTTCTTGAGTTCAACAGCCCGGCTGTGGAACGATTTGCCGGCTTCTGTGTTTTCTCCCTCCTACAATATGGGTCTCTTCAAGACCCATGTTCACTCCTTCCTCTCCTCAACAGCACCCTCCACACAGCATCTTCAAAGATGACATAGGCCCTGAGGGAAATTATTTCCCTCAGGGCCTCCTGTGTGGAGTTAATTTAAAAAAAAAAAAAAAAACTGTCGATACCTACTATACTCGATACCATAATCTACACCTTTGTCGATACCAAAGTCGATATATTGGTCGATACCGCAGTGAATACCATAGTTGATGCCGTAGACGATATCATAGTTGATACCCCAGTGGATACCGTATTCAATATCATAGTCGATACCACTGTCGATACCTACCATAGTCGGCACCATAATCTACACCGTTGTCGATACCACAGTCGATATATTGGTCCATAACATAATTGATACCGCAGTCAATATCATAGTTGATGCCATAGTCGATTCCATAGTCGATACCGTTGTCGATACCGTTGTCGATACTACAGAAGACATAATGGTCCTAATCATAGTCAATACCATCAATGATATCATTGGCGATACCAATGTAGATACCGTAATCGATGACAGTCGATGCCATAATCAATACCGTAGTCAATTATAATTTGGGAGGCGGGTATGGGTACTGCCACCCCGGCAACCATTTATTGGATAACCAACATCTTTGCCATAGGTCACCCCAATATTCACCACGTTAATTTTAAGGCTGCCAACGTTTTAAAAATTGATTGGCTGTTGTATGGATCTAGTTGGAAAGTTCCTATCAATTAATACTTATAACGTATTCATAGTTAACTTATGTACAGAGGGCAATTTCTTAAGAACTAACTATTATTTCTTTAAATCTCTTTCTTTCGAGTAACTATTTAGGTCAACTTTCTTCTTTCTCAGAAAAATCAACAGAAAGTATTGTTAAATTGGCCGCTAAGTTCCGGTCTCTCTTTAAGTGCTTTTAAAGGGCACTTAACGGTCTTAACGTAACACCGACTTATTTCTTCTCCCTGAGGTCAACTCAAACAAAAGGTCACAAGTAACGACTTGTTGTTCGTGAGAGTAGGGATTGCAAATCCGGATCGGTTTTGGAGAATTCGGATTTTAGAATTTCTTCAAAATCATAATCCATTTATCCGGATTTTCGAAAAAAATGTAATATTTTATAAATTACTTAACATAAGCAACTGCTATCGAACGACCAAATACTAAAACGTTAAAAGCTTTTTTTTTCACACGTAGAAACAATTTTTTTACATGTACACAAATTTTTTTCATTTATAAATTTGTTTGTATGTTCAGTTTCCGTTTCAAGATGGTTTCTGTTTTAATGGTTCATGATAAATATTTTTTTTCAAATGTGTTATCGTTGTGTTTATTTGGACTTTCTTCTTTTTTTACATTAACTCAGAAAGCTCTGAGAAAAATGATTTCTCTCAGGGCCTATATCGTATTTGTGGGTGGTCTTTTAAGGAAAGGACGGAGAGGAAGTTCTTGGAAGAAAAAAGGTATGAGGAGTGGGTAGGAATCTGGGGGTCAGTGTCTCAGGAGTGATGTTTGTATGAATCCACTCCTCACACTGCGGTGCAAGGTCGAGAGAGTCTGGCTGGAAAGGTCAAAAGGTCTCCCTCAAACAGTCTTTTCCGATCTGGCTTGCCAGGCAGCGGACGATTCTCACCTCATTAACCCGGGTACCCCTGCTAAATCATCAAACATAGTTAATTTCATATTACGTAATGCGTAGCAAAAAGTCTTATTTTAAATTTTCAAATCCGAATTTTGCAATTGAAAAATTGTTAAATCCGGATAATACTAAAATCCGGAAAAATAATAAAATCCGCAAAAATAATAAAATCCGGATTTTTTGAAATCCAGATAATCCCGATTGCAATATCTACGTCCGACATATTAAAAGGTCAAACCTACCCCGGTTGGTAGAAGTTATCAAACTTAGCCAATTTACGGTTCCCATTCACATTCAGAGGCGAGGAAAACTTTAAGTAGGTACCTACCCACTGTAAAGAGTCTAAACACTCTGAAATATGAATGTAGTTGTTTCTGAACACAGTTTGAATCTACTAGGGCAAGAGTGGTCTAATTCCAAATTAGCAACAATGGAAATAAATTTATTTGATAATTTGAACAACGATATTTATGGCTAGGTAATTGTAAAGTTTGAAAGAGGCAGACATATAATATATAAGTGAGCGAGAAGAATTTTTAATTTTGAAGTGAAGACTTCTTTAACACCGTTGTGGTTTAAAACTGGATGAAACGAAAAACAGTAACACAAAAAAGAAACAAACTCATACATCTGTAGGACTTAGCCTGTGAGAGAATGAGATAGTAAAATTGATCTTCTCCTTGTGTGGTGCTTCGTAGCCTGTTCACTTTTGTTTACTTTAATAGGATTTAGTTTGCGAGAGAATGATGTGGTATAATCGGTCTCCCCTTTGTGCGATGCTTCGTAGCCTCTACACTTTTATCTCATTTCTGAAGGTTTCACTTCTGCCGCGTGTGAATTGCACACTCTGATTTTTTTTTACATTTAACAAATAATAAAGTAGCTACCTACATAATATTTTAACAGATAATAAAGCTACTTACGTAAAATTTTTACAAATAATAAAGTAGCTACCTACATAAATTTTAACAGATAATAAAGTAGCTACCTACATAAATTTTAACAGATAATAAAGTAGCTACCTACATTTATTTTAACAGATAATAAAGTAGCTACCTACATAATATTTTAACAGATAATAAAGCTACTTAAGTAAAATTTTTACAGATAATAAAGTAGCTACCTACATAAATTTTAACAGATAATAAAGTAGCTACCTACATTAATTTTAACAGATAATAAAGTAGCTACCTACATAAATTTTAACAGATAAGGGGCATCCATAAATTACGTCACACCTTAAGGGGGGGGGTAGAGAAGTATGGCATTGTGTGACAAGGGGTATGGGGGTAATCAGCTCTGTGACATCACATGTAAAGATCTGAATTTAGATTATTTTTACATGTAAAATTACAAAATATGTGACTAGGGGGGAGGGGGTCTCACAAATGTGACGATGTGTGACAGGGACGGGGGGGGGGGGGGTCAAAAAATCATGAAATTCGTGTGACGTAATTTACGGATGGCCCCTAAAAGTGGCTACCTACATAAATTTTAACAGATAATAAAGTAGCTACCTACATTAATTTTAACAGATAATAAAGTAACTACCTACATAATATTTTAACAGATAATAAAGTACTCGCAGCTACCTACATAATGTTTTAATAGATAACAAAGTAGCTACATACAAAATATTGACAGATATTGATAGAATTATTAATTGGAGTAAAAGAAATCGGATTGAGTTCAATATATCTAAATGTTTAGTTTTGTCATTCCCTAGGGCGTGTGATGCCTGGTATTACCGGTATACGATGGACGCCCCAAGTCTAAAACGTGTCTCCACCATGAAAGATTTTGGAATCATGTTTGATAGTAGGCTGACATTTCATACTCATATTCAGATGACTTGTAGCACTTCATTGAGAATGCTGGGCTTTGTTCTGAGTACTGCAAGAAACTTTAGAGACACCCGGGCTCTCATAATTTTATTCAATTCCTTAGTAAGAAGTAGACTTGAAAGTGAGTCGGTAATTTGGAGTCCACACCAAGTGAAATATTCCCTCATGTTGGAGAGGGTTCAAGAAAGTTCAGAGAAATTTCTAAGATTTCTGTACATGAGGAAGTATGGCTATTATCCGTGGCTCTATCCTACCGACTTTCTTTTTTGGGTATGCTCGGAATGAACCATCTACGGGTCAGAAGGGATGTACACATTGCTACGCATTTCTTCAGATTGATCCGCGGATGGTTTGAAAACTCAGCTATCATGGAGAGCATTCATTTCTATTTTCCCGACGAGTATCTTCGCCACTGACAGCATAGACTGTTCTATCTTCTGGCCTGCAGGACTAACTTGCCAATGGTCATGCCGGTCGGGAGAGTAATTTTTCTCTTAAACAGAATTAATTCGGACATTGACATATTTGGCGTTAGCTGCCTTTAAAAGGCAAGCTCTATTAATTCTTGTTTATTTCGTATGCCTAAGTGTTAATTGTAATACTCTTACAAATATATTTTTAAAACGCATTAAAATGTAAAATTTTATAATGTTTTTGAAATAATAAATTGAATTGAAAATATTTTATCAGATAATAAAGTAGCTACCTACATAATATTTTAACAGAAAAATCCTGCGCAACGTCGGGTGCTTAGCTAATAATTAATATGCACATCATTTTTCATCGTTACGTTGAAAAAAATTTCATTACAACCCATTTTAAACATCGTCATTCGTTTTAATTAAAAATGAAAGGAAATCATTAAATTCACGATAAGAATTCTTTTTATTCTTGCATTTATAATTTCTCTTTCTGTAAAAAAAAACTTAATTAACAAGTGAGATTCAAACAAATTAATTAATTCAAATTATTCAGATTTGTGGGTGAAATTATTCAACTCAAATAAGAGGGAATTTATAGTTCACTCTCGGTTTTAAATTTCGAAAGGTTTTTAATTTCGTATGCAAACTAGAACGTCGCTCGTTCTAAAAATGAAATCAAATAATCGTGTATTGGAATTTTTGCGTTCCACTTTATTAGGAGAATAAATTTTTCATGAATTTTAAAATTTTGTTATTCAAATCAGTTAAATTTTCAGTGTGACTTTGTGATTTGCCTTTTTGGTAAAATAGTTTATTTTTATTTATTTTTTAAGTGAAATTTCTTTAGCACCGTTGTGATTTTTAACTCGGATAAAACGGAAATGACGCATTACAGTACCTCCGAAGCGTCAAACTGCGCTCATTGGCCGCTTTGATTATGGTCTCACTTTTCGTGGTTGAGATATGAAACCGAAATGACGCAGTCCACGTTACAGGTGGTTAAAACCACCTAATATCAGTTTGATGACCAGATCTGCACAGCAGGTACTTTCTAACCTTCAACTTCACGATCTCATTCCCATCATACCCAAAAAGGAATGCTATAGTCCTACTGGCTTAGTGCAATTGGGACTCTAAAAAAAAAATGGTTTACATTATTTTGGTTTTTTTTAATGCAACTTAATATTTTTATGTATTTAAAAAGTGACGGGACAACTCAACAATGTGCAACTTCACCACTCTTTCGAAAGTCATTAAAAGTGAAGAAAAAAAATGGTTAAATAGGTTGTGTTAGGTTAAGTAATGAGATGTTTTTGAAGTGAAAACTTCTTTAACACTGTCGTGATTTTAAACTCAATGAAACGGAAGCGAGCGACACTAAATAGAGACAAAACATACATCGTTAAGACACATCCATAAGATTTAGCCTGCGAGAGAATGAGTTAGCAATAGCATATTTATTTATTTCTCGGGTAATCGGTTCTAATATAATACGATAAATCCACTGTCCAACGCAAGTCTCCTTTAGTTTAGTGATATAAAGCGCTTGGCGAACCTTAGCGACCAAACATTTAGCAGACCAAAGGTCGAATCCTACAAAATCCAAAAAAAAATTTTTTTTTTGTAAAATCAATACCCAATCTTCAAACCACTCCAAAATGAACACAGGCAAAAGAAAACACAAAAAAGCGACATTTATCGATTCCGAAGAAAAAAGAGAAATACTTATAAGATGAACAAATGTATTGGGAAAGGTTCACTGGAATTCGACGACAATGGAAAAAATCATCCTTCACATTCTTAAAAAAATTCTTCGTGGTCCCCACTCTTGTCTGCTTTAGTTTTCTGAAGCTTTCACTTCTACCGCGTGTGAATTGCACACTCTTTTTTAATTTTTCATCAGTTTTAATGACTTTTCAAAAAGGTGATGAAATGCCACTTTGTTGAAATCTCATGAAACCATTAAAAATTCAATGCCTTGAAATTTCAAGTAGATAGGTACAAAGTTCGATCAGGTATCGAGAATAAAATTTAATAGCGCCGGTAAAGGAAGTAGGGGAAGTCCATGGTATTGTAAAAGGGCGGGAAATGGGTCGCTACATCCGCTTCCGGTTCTCCAGGCAAGTGCTCGCCGCTCGAACCTTATTTGAAATTCAAACGGACGTTCGAAAATAAAATTTGGATTTTTTCAAAAGCTGTTCCACAGAGATAACTTAAAAAAATGTTGGTTCAATTGGCTTCAATTCCACTTTGTATGTGATATTTCGATGTAGAAAAATGAGATACAATATTTATTTTAGATGGATTTAAAAATATACGGCTTAGGAAGGAATATATTTATTCATTTTTAAATAAATATGTTACCGCAAGTGTACATATAATTATATAACTAGCGCAGATCTGAGCATTATTTGACTTTTCGACCAATCAGTTCCAATTTTGAAAATGACAATTTAAAAATGTAAGATAAATCGTAGGTATTTTGTCGCTTTTTTACATATGCAATCATCTTTGGGTATGCTGTGTGGAGGTTCTTTTTAGAAAAGGATGGAGGCAAAGTTCTGGGAAGGAAGAAGTTTGAGGGATGGGTGGGAATCTGGCGTGTTCAGGAGTAACAAACGTATAAATCCATCCGTTCTATTGCGTTGCAAGGCGATGTTCCGAAAGAGTCCTGCTGGAGAGATCAAAATGTCTCGCTTAATCAGTCTTTCCCGATCCGGCCTGCCATTCAGTTGGTTTGCAGATGCATTTGCCGCCAAGACCCGGATAAACCTCACCCCGTGAACCAGGGCACCAAAGCAAACCCGAGTTCTGGAATTCATCAGGATTTTAAAATTAACACAAATTGTTAACACGTGAGAGAGAATAATTCAATTATAAAAACTCAGTTAGATAAAAATATACGAAAGAACCGTTTCCCTAAATTCAGAGCCACTAGGACTATGACACCCCTAATTGAGGTTTGCTGTGAGGCTGAAGGGAACGTAGAAGGGGTCGAGATGAGAAAGAGGATGGTTGAGAAGTAGGTACCTACCTAACCATTCATATCTGGTCACCAAACATTGCTAAAGTCATTTCACGCAATTTTTTATTCCGAATGGGTGCTCTGTCAACAAAAGCGATAATGAGACACATTTTCGAAAAACTTCTTTCTATAACAGATTATATATATAATCGTGATTCATTTTGGGGTTACTTTTGCGTGTTGCAAACATCTTTCTTTAGTCAAGAAAAAAACTGGATTCCAAGAAATAACCGTTGCAGCAACAGCGTCATTACTAGGAGGCGGAATGCGGAGGCAAAACGAAAATTCCAGAGCCGCTAATTATAATTACCGATTCTGGAATTTAATAATTATTAAAGGCAAACCAATTAAACTATCGTTATTTGACCGGTCTAATTTGTTTTATGGGGCCAATAGACTTAAATAGCTATAAAAGATAAAATATCATTTTGTTTTGGCCTATTTCAGCATGTTTTTCCCAATGTTTTTGCCTCCGCATTCCGCCTCCTAGTCATAACGGTTTTTTTATTGGTATCAGGTACTTGACCGTTATACCAAAAATTAACGCTGAAAATCACGTCAATTTCAAATTTGTTACACTGAAATAAAAGTGTCGCTTCTAAAAATATTTTTACAAACACAAACTTAACCACTACCTACCTACACATCTCTCCCAAAACGGCGACATCAGTTTTCTTTTTAATCATTCTAGATCATCCTTCTTGGGAATTATCTGTTCAAAGATTTAAAAAACGATCTTTTCTAATATCTCTGTGAGAAAAATTCATGTTTTAATGATTAAAAACTTTGAAAACATGTTTTTCTCATTATTAATATCATGTTTCAAAGCTTCGGAAATCAAAACAAGCCATTAAATTTATATTTTTATAACATCTTCTCATCCCAACTGGAACATTTTTTAACTCCAATTAATTTAGTTAAAAAAGTGGTTTCCGGAAAAATACCCTGTAGCTAAGGTATCTATTTTTTTCTCTTTTAATCATACTTTCAAAATAAATAAGATTAACCATTTTGATAATAAAATTACAAGAATTAAACTTTTTAAAACTGTCATTAAAAGTAATTTTAACATTGCCTTACAAAAAACACAGATTAAAATTTTAAAAACTTAATTTTGATGTAAAAGAAAAGAACGAAGATTTAACATTGGTGAACTCATTATGTAGAAAATGTACACTGGTAATGCCCAGCCCCGGATCTACGACTTTTTCGACTACGGGTTTATTCGGCTTAGCTCATGTAGGTCCTAGTTCTAAATGCGACGGGGATTCCCCTGGCAGAGACATCACGTATACTATTTACGCGTTCAAAATCGACTTAACGCGTTCAAATGTGACGGGGATCCCCTCAGTAGAGACATCACGTACACGCCTTCAAAATCGATTTAGGATCCGTTCATAAATCAACTTAGAGGAGTTTTTAGATTTTCACGGCCAAAAGAATTTTCGTTATTTGTTTTTGGGGTGTTTTGCCGTGTTGCGCTACACCTGGATGCCAGGTGCTTTGAAAATCAAGTTTTTTTTTCAATCAAACATATAAATTACGCTTCTTCAAACACAGCAAACTTATATTGTGGCACCATCTTAATTCAAAATTAATAAAGTACTTAGTTTTTAACACTTTTATTGTTAATAAAACCAACATGTTTCGGGAGCTATACTCACTTCTTCAGGGTTTAATTAAAACTAAGTTTTTTTGTATTTTTTGTTTTTAAAAATATATTTCATAGGTTTCAGTCTAAATAGTTTACGGAGAGTGAATAGTTTAGCTTCTTTATATAATGCATCTGTCGAAAATGTTCTGTTTCTATTAAACATAACATTAATAATATAATTTTGAGTTATTTGTAAAGGTTTTTTTTTATGCATCAAGCGCACCACCCCATCCTATTATTCCGTACGTGAGTGAAGATTGCACCAGAAAAAATAAATCATTTTCAATTTGTCAATATTGAGTACTTCTTTAAATCTGTATTTAATTGGTTCTAAAGAAATTCCAAGTCTTAAATAAATACTTCTCAAAAAGTTGTAATGCCAACACAAGTTTCGTAAAAAATGGTTAAACGCATTTTCTACAAACGTTGATACAAACAAACAAAATTAAATTGGCCGCTGTGCTACTAAGGTCGTCAATCAATTATTTATAAAAAAGTTATAAGTTCTAAGCCTCTCTACAAAAGAAAATAGTCACGAACCCTCCATTAAAGGGCAGTAAAGACGCCCTTAAAGGCCTGATTTTGATCGATCGGAATCTTTGATGGAAATTACTGCCTTCTGGTATTATTGCAAATATGACTGTAAAGAAATGAGTTTCCTTTGATGGATAGTTACGCCAAAGCCTTTGATGAAAACCAAGTGGTATTAAAAAAAAAATTCTCATATAACTTCATAGTTAAGTCATGAAAAAACTTTTTTTTAGTGGTTTACGCTTTTATTTTTTGTTATGTAAATAATAATTGAATTGTAATTCCAAAATAAAGAAAGGCTAGTAAAAGTTTCAATTTATCCGTAGCACATTTTTTGATGTTCATACTGTGAACCGATTCGTCGTAAAGATGAATCAAAATAGAATCTAAATAGGATTTCGCATATTATAGCTTCATTTTAAGTTGATGAAAATATTGGTTTTGTCGATGAAATGATTTTTTTTTCATTTTGAGATTGGTATGGGTACCGCCTCCACGATATACATTAATTGGATAACCAATATCATATGACATAGGTCACCCTAAGTGGTTCGCTACGGGTGGTCACTACGGGGTGCCTACGTTCTCGGGGTGAGCTTTGTACAGGGCTTGGCGACGGAACGGTCTACCCACCGTTTGAGTGGCGGGCCGAATCGGAGGAGACTGGTCGAATGAAACCTTTTGACTTCTCCAGCAGGTCTGTCTCGACCTATCTCTTTGCATCGAGGTGGGAGGAATGAATCCAGTCCATCACTGTTGGACTCACTCACCTCCGGATTCCTACCTATACCTCATACCTTCTTACTTCTCAGAACTAGAACTTCTTCTCTCCCTTTCCTTAAAAAAACACTTCATACAGGATCCCTAAGGATGACATAAGTACTGAGGGAAATTATTTTCGTCAGGGTCTCTCGTGTGGAGCAAATGTTAAAAAACCATCTCGCTATTTCAAAACTTAAATATATATATATATATATTTTTTTATTTTAACTTTATGAGTAAAACCTCAATTTTAATATTTAATTAAATGAAAACAATATAAGCGAAACTCAATCGAAAATCTGAAAACAGAAAAATCAGAAAAAGATATTGGCATCTCTGGGACTCGAACCCAGGAACTTTCGCTTTCCGGGCAAACGCGCTACCACTGCGCCAAGGTGTCGACACTCAATTGCCGCCCGCAAGGCCTAGCAGCAAAAACCTGCGGAGCGGGTTTTTAAATACTAGTTTTACTTAATATACAACATCTACAGACTTTTCTGCAAGTCCAGGATGAATATATTTTTTTTTTGTTTATCTTAACTTTATGAGTAAAACCTCAAATTGTAATATTTAATTAAATGAAGACAATATAAGCAAGACTCAATCGAAAATCTGAAATCTGAATAATCAGAAAAAGATATCGGCATCTCTCGGACTCGAACTCAGGATAAAAAGCTTTAAGAAAATGAAGATAAAGTAGGTGGTTTTTAGTCGAAGTATGATATAGTTAAAAATGACCGAATTGGATATCGACACGTTGGCGCAGTGGTAGCGCGTTTGCCCGGAAAGCGAGAGGTCCCGTGTTCAAGTCTCAGAGGTGCCAATATCTTTTTCTGATTTTTCTGTTTTCATGTTTTCGATTGAGTTTCTCTTATATTGTCTTCATTTAATTAAAAACTTTTTTTTTGATTCTATGTATTTTCAAAAAAAATACCAATAAGTCCTAAGTTTATTGGTCGCGCAATTAGTGTTTACCGAAACAACACTAAATTGTACTGTGTCTATGAATATCTTCACTAACGGCAGGATGAACTCGCCAAATATCATTGAGAAACAGCATTTTTTCTTACCTACGAATACTTTTTTTGAGAATTTTTTTTGCAACATGTTTAGAATTTATTACAATTTTTTTACTATTTAAAAGTAGTCATGACAATTTGTTATTTTTTGTTTTAAATTCATTTTTGCTGCAACTGTTACAAAAATGTGTATATACACACAATCAATCAACTATGTGTTGGTTGCCTCAACTTTAATTGTTCGACCTATACTTTCAGATGTGAGTTTATGGTTGACTTTCAAATTTAACAACTAGTTGACAATATTTGCCTACTTGGCGCTAATTCTAAAAGGGTTGTATTTATTTTGTTTAAAAATAACAATAAATAATGTCAAAAGGCAGCCATGCGAGCTTACGGTTTATACAAATACGAATGTTATTTATTATTTCCATTATAAACTGGCAACCCAGGCTTTACAAAAGGCATTAAATAAACTAGTAAAGCCAACAAACCCATAGAGGTATTATAAAACGCGTTCGCCAGTTGTTAGAAGGCTTTCTGTTGAATATTGCACGTTTTCATTTCTATGCAAATAAGGTTTTATTTACATTGAATCGTTACACAAGCAAAAAAATCATTCGTACAGTTCTATATTGATTCTACCGGCCAGTTGCTGAGTTAAATTTCTCAGCTGGATAAGTCTTTATTTATTTATTAGTTTTATTTAGTAAATTGTACATTTAAGTTTACAATTTCCTAATTAATTATATCATATCATATTGCAAACTATATTTTTTCTTGTTTTATGTAGCTCCTACAATACATTTTGAACTTTCCAATTGGTGCGGCCTTTAAAGTTTCTGGTAGAGTGTTGTAAACTTCATCCCTTTTTATGGTAAACTGCTCTGCGTATTCGTTTTGTCCTTTTTTTGTAGTCTGATTTCCTTGCAAGTCCTTGTATTGTGTCTGTGAATGTCCTTGTTGTATATAATTTTGTTTGAGAATTATTTTGGTAACATGTTGTTCACTATTTTATGGATAAATATCATCGTGTGCAGGGTCAACATCTGTTTCACGGTTAGCCAATTTAGTTCCTTTAACATTTTATTTACTTTTGAGAATCTATTTCGCCGAAGTATTATTCTCATTGCCCTGTTTTGGAGAATTTGAAACTTATTTTGTTCTCGTTCGTTACACAGGAAAAGGATAGTTGAGCAGTAGTTAAAGTGTGGAGCAATAATTGAATTATAAATAGTGACTGCAGTTTTTCTAGAAAGTTTTTGCCGAATTCTTACCAAAAAAGATACTCTTTTTCCAATTTTCTTTTGGGTATATTCAGCATTTTTGTTAAAGTAAGGTTAGTTTGGAATCTAATATAACTCCTAGGTATTTATTTCAGTAACATTTCATTTCATCAAGACGCAAGCGCTTAAAATTATGATTTTTTTTTTTGCATTTGCAAGGCCTTGAGAAAATTTTTTCTCCTTGAGGCCTAATTGTTCCTTTTTGTTTTCTAATGTTTTTTTTTTCCCATTTGGGGATGCGCTAGAACTGGTCCTTGAATCGACAGGAGTCGGACGACGACGGCACGGTGCCCTCTAAAATCATTTGTGCCACCCCCAGCAACACGTGCAGGCTTGAGGTTTGGTCGGGCGACCGCAGCTCTCCTTCACCTTGCCTCCGGCTACTCGACGCTGAATTCCTTAGGGTCGTGCATTTCCCCCCAATCTCCCTTTTACTTTTCTTTAAGTCACCACCAAGGAACCGGCTAAGGGGCGCGGAAGCTGAGTGTGGTTTACGGCTAGATCGTGCGCATTTTTCAAGCGCTATACCCTTATTATTTACGCACTATGTCTTTCTCCCTACAGGTGCTTGCAGGATACGCTTGATACTATCACCCAGCGCTTGCCTCCTCGTGGATTATCACCAACCTGTCCCATTGTCTTGTCTACATTGTCTAGTCGTACTAACACTTATTGTTTCTTGTGTTTCCCGCTAAGCACTTGCATACTGCTTACTAACAACGTACGCAGGGACACTGGAGGTCTAGATTCGTTCATTCAAAAAAATTAGAGTCCTTGCGAGAGCCTTGAAGGAGTAACCATCTGTTACTTATACCAGAATCAGCTGATACTATGATGCTGGAGAGGTCAAAAGGTCTTCCTTAACCAGTATCTCCCGATCCGCACTGCTACACATCTGGTGGGCAAACGCATCCTTTCGCGGACAAACCACACCCCAAGAACCCGGGCACCCCTGCTAAGTCACTAAACTAACACTAAATGTTGCGAACAACTTGAGGTAACCCATGGCAGGGATGTTGGAATTCCAATAAATGGTTCCAGGCGGCAGTACCCATACCCGCCTTCCTAATTGAAGCCAACTAATTTGTAACCTTTGTTTCAGATACTTCTGGGTGTGAATCTGGGTTCTTTGAAACAAGGTAAGAAAAATTTGGATTAGTTTTTGTTTTTTTTTTTAACACAAATTTGTTGTTAGTTATAGTCGCTTTAATTGGACATAATTCTAACTTAACTTTGCCCTGTTCTGAGATATGAGGTGTCAAAGTTTGAAAAGACGATTTCTCATAATCTATTCACCGATTTCTGATTTTGAGGTTGAAACTAGTGTAATATATTTAATTAAACAAAAACAATATAAGCAAAACTCAATCGAAAATCTGAAATCAGAAAAACCAGAAAAAGTTAAAATAAAAAAATTAATTATTGTTCAAAAATAGTAAATGAGACAAAAAATATACAGATAACAATAATTTATTGTCTTTACAGGATGTCTGTTTTTTTTGTCCCATTTTTTTTTAGGTTATGTTAGGTTAGGTTAGTTTATTAATTTTTATAAAATAGTAAAATTGGACAAAAACAGTACAGATAATTTATTGTCTTTACAGGATGTCTGTATTATTTTTGTCCCATTTTTTTAGGTTATGTTAGGTTAGGTTAGGTTATTAATTTTAATAAAATAGTAAAATTGGACAAAAATAAAACAGATAATAATTTATTGTCTTTACAGGATGTCTGTATTATTTTTGTCCCATTTTTTTGTTAGGTTAGGTTAGGTTTTAGTAGATATTTTGTTGGAAGATGTTTTGTCGCGGGATGAAAACGCGCATTACGTCGGCTGTTGACTCTATTTAAATTATTGTTCTCAGGGAATGCTACAGGACCGCCGCATTACCTAGTGTCACTGGTGATGAGACGCTCCCAAGGATTGTAGATGTTATTATGTATCAATCGCAATTCCATGCCGTGAACAGGAGTAGGAAGAAGTAATGTCATAGTAAACCAGAGTTGGAAACTGTAAATCAGTGCAGTCATTGACATCTATAGTTTTTTTCTTTATCTAAGTTTATCACCTACAAATCGTATGTCGGTAAAGCAGATTACTACAGCCCGGCCAGATGGCGCTAATGTCGTTTTGTTGTTTGAAATGACAGAGCAGTTTTTTTTTGTTTTGGTAGGGGTTCAGCTTGCTGTTGTTTGAAATGATATAGCAGTTTTTTTGTGTTGGTAGGGGTTCCGCTCTTTTAATATAAAAAAGATTGTTCCCAGGTTAATTGCTCTTATTTTTACATAAGATCGTACAAATCACAACAAGGTCGTTTTAACCATACTAGTGGTCGCGCCCAATGACGTTTGACCATAAATAAACCAGTCATTAGATTGATAACTTCGAGGTTTTTGTATGGACAAAACGTCAACGCTATTTAATCAAAGATGTGCCAGTATTTGGCGATTTTCTTTTTTGCCGTGTGTTAACGACGTCACACGTACCATAGACAAGAATAGAGAAATTAAAAAAAAAAGCTCGACCATAGACAACACAATCCTCTTTTAGTACCTACCCAATTTATTAGCCTAAAATATTATTTTAAAAATAAATTGAAATGTCAAAATATTCCCCAGGGTAACGAGGCTGCATCTGACGAATTGCTGCCTTGAGAAAATGAGCTTACTTTTCTTTACGGCTCATTTTCTCCAGACAGAGTTTGTCAGATTGAAACCTGTTGCCCTACAAAGAAACCAACTGTCGTAAAAATAACTTAAAATTACTTGAAACTTCAATCCCTTCAAAAAGGGAAGAAAAATTTCAAATAAGATTTAGCTTTCCTACGATAGTATCGACTTTGACATTTCTCTGTGGTTTCAACAGAAAAATGAAAAACTCAATTCAACGTTTTAGCATTTTATTAAAAAACAGGAAATACAAGAATAACAAACCATCACGCCATTTCCCCACAGGGGTAGGCCAATAGAACGGACCGCCAAACAACTCGGCTTGGCACACACTCTTTGCCACACTCACACATCGACTCATACATACTATTCCGACTCTTGACGTGGCCCGAAGCAAGTATCGGATTCACTTGATCGTGCCACGTCTTCCTCGGGCGTCCCCAACTTCTTCTACCATTCACATATGTCATATTTCTCCTTACACT
Organism: Glyphotaelius pellucidus; assembly: GCA_936435175.1. Taxonomy (NCBI): domain Eukaryota; kingdom Metazoa; phylum Arthropoda; class Insecta; order Trichoptera; family Limnephilidae; genus Glyphotaelius; species Glyphotaelius pellucidus. The sequence goes on along the minus strand of OW386561.1, from coordinate 10,648,026 downwards.
GCTTTCTTCATTCATTCACTCTACATGCCCAAACCATCTGAGGGTCCCTTTCTTAATCTTACTCAATACGATCAGCCTTGCATTCTTTGCAGATCTCTCTACATCACCTCAAAGGCGCTCTGCACAAACTCATAATATATTTCTACAATCTTACTTCCAACTACAAAGTAGACAAACCATTATAACTTAAGGCTAAAAATTGCATCCACCGGTTCATCGATCACTGAAATGAAACTATACATACAATTTGACCAATAAACGCTTTGCTGTATAAAAATATAAATATATTGCTCTATTTACACTCTGTACAGGCAGAAAATATACAGGACCATACATGGTTTTACCACACATACGCCTTAGGTATCTCATTCAGTCTATTTTCATATTTCCTCTGCCAGTTCCTCACTGTCATAGATCAAGGTACCAGCACTGCATTGTAGACTGCTAGCTTCGCTTCTTTAGCCAGTTTTTTTACTAGCGTTACCTGCATTTACCCTTCTTTCAATATCTCTACCAGCCTTCCCATCTCTCAAAAACACACTTCTCACGATATATAAACTCATCCATCTGCTCAAAGTATTCATCATTCACAACTATATTTCGCACTGTTTTCGTCTTCTCTCTACTGATAAAAATAGTACAGAATAGAAAAGGCGTACTAAGAAAGTGTAGTTCCTGTTGCGTCCCGTCCATCGAGTTTTCTTCCTTCCTCTCTCAAGGACAGCGGCGGTACAAAGTGATTGGAAACGTCAGCCCCATCTCCTTACATGACACCTACAACAAACAATCTCATCATTAAGGTGCTAAATGAATGCTTTTAAATGTGCATCACAATGACCTTCATAAAAAAATATTTAAGAAACGTTAAAACAATAGTAGAATTGTCACACTGTATCCGGTGGATAAAGTTAACTACCAATGTAATCCTCGCAATATATATACCTTTACCTAGGTAATAATTTATAATAATAAAGTAAAATGCATACAAACCAAAAGTCCTGTTGGCGGGGGGCATCGCTAGTGGGACGTGAGTATGTGGCAATGAGAGAATTCCAGCACTAGTAGTCTTCACCAGCCTGTAAGCCGTAGGGGGGTAGAAAGTAGGCAGCATGACAGTATATCGGCCACGATTTGGTGTTTCGAGCTGAAAATATTAATGAAAAAACTCAGAAGATATATCAAGACAGACAATCTGATCAAAACAAAACAATGTTTATGTATTTTCAAGTATGTTTGCATCAGGTTTTTTGATGCCTGTCTCACTAGGATATACCTGTGTCGAGACAGGCGTAGAGGTACATAAATGAATATCATTGTTAAAAGAATATTTAAGGTTAAATACAAATTAATTTTAATACAATTAAAACAGAAAGATATCGAGAGTGTGGGTGAATCCCATAAAGAGAGTTATTTTGTAAATGTAGGAAGAGATGATACATCCTGTCAATCTATTTATGGAGTTCGATTAAACAGGATTCTATTATTTTTAATTGTTTTACATGGGTAAGGATATCAGTAAATTGATATTTCTGTCTATATGTAATTTATTTTACAGATGTTAGCACTAGTGTGACGTCCAATACTTATAATCCATTTCTTTACAATGTAACTCTGACACTGAAATGATTGTAATTATTCGTTAGAAAATAACCATAAGAAAAAAACTTACCTTTAGGTTATGACGAATCCTATTTCCACGAGGATCATGGATTTAATCCCGAAATAAGCCATTTCGGGTTAGTATTAGCCACAAATAGATGCATGAGTTCCAAAAATTGGGTAATCAATGTATTCAAGTATGCTAATTACACACTGCCCTGATATTTACTTGTTATAAGCGATTTGCGTCGTGCTTGTACATACAACGTGAGAGCGTCCATTTTGTTAGATTCGCTCAGCCACGCTCAGCTGTCAAAAAATCAAAGCTTTCCATTGGTCGGTGTGTTAATGACGTCACACAGTCATAGATATTTACCATTTTTGAACTCGGTTGAAATTTTGGATCGGAGTTTTACCCCCCTGCGTTTGACATTCAGTAAGACCATAGACAAATAATATTAAAGACAAACAATATTAATCTATTCTCAATTTGACCATAGACTCAATAAAAAATAGAGTAAAGACGCGAGTGTGTGTGTCAAATACGTGGTAGTGTGTGTAATGTTTTTGTTATTGATTTAATCTATTTTTATGCATAATTTTAAAAAAATATTAGCATTCTGCACTCCTTCTCTATATAAACTATAAGTGTGCGAAATTTCATACTCCTCCGTCCGCGCAATTTTCGTAAAAAGGGGTACAAAGTTTTGGCTTCACGTATTAATATATTGATTTAAGTAGAGAACGGGGAACCGGGCTGTGTAAAATTGTAACATGTCTTAGTATTTTTTATAATGTTCAACCTAAAAGGACTGCAAATAAATTACTGAATGAAACAAGTTCTTCGTTTAAAACCAATTTATTTAAATTTATATTCGCCGACTGGTTTCGGTCAAGCTCGACTTTCTTCAGGACAATAAACATATAAACTAAATTAAAGTACAGAGTTAAGATAATGAGGTAAACACAAAAGAAAGAGAGAGCATATAAGAGAGGGAGAGAGCATCAGATAATGGTTGTGGGGGGGGGGGGGGGGGGTAGGAGGAGGGGTCAAGGGAGGGTGGGGGTTACAGGGGGAGAAAGGGAATAACTTTAAAATGGGGCTGTTGGTTAATTCTAATTGTTTGCTTAAAATTTGGCAATTATTTTTAACAAACGAAAATTTAAACAAACAATTAGAATTAAAATTTTAAACAAACCATTAGAATTAACCAACAGTCCCATTTTAAAGTTATTCCCTTTCTCCCTCTCTAACCTTCACCCTCCTTTGACCCCTCCTCCTACCCCTCCCACAACCATTATCTGATGCTGTCTCCCTCTCTTATATGCTCTCTTTCTTTTGTGTTTACCTCATTATCTTAACTCTGTACTTCAATTCAGTTTATATGTTTATTGTCCTGAAGAAGGTCGAGTTCGACCGAAACCGGTTGACGAATATAAATTTAAATAAAGTGGTTTTAAACAAAGAACTTGTTTCATTCTGTAAAATGTCAAGCCACAAAGTGTTGGCTTTCTTCGATAAAGTAAATAAATTAACCCAGTGAAAGTCTATCACTGTTTTAAATTTTTTTTAAATGACCCACATACAAACCCTTACAACCGCTGCTACAGTGTGAAAATTGATTAATAAGTAAGTAGGTATATTTATTGAGAAAAAAAACTATATCATGCTCTTTTGATCCTATAAACGCGCTTTTACTGTAATATCAAATAAGTATAGATTCCAAATGCGAAACAAATCGAATATTCAGAAACGAATTTCGTCTCCAAATTATTTATCAAGCGGTGAAATGGGACCTTTTGCTGGATACTTGTCTTTTCGCAAGCCGAGGTGAAAGGTAATCGTGAAGAAATCGTCAGATGCGATGAAATATTCAAACTTATTCAATTTAGGTGCCGGCGCTAAAGGCGGAAAACCGCTATCGGAAAACTGGGCCGCACCGGGGACGGATAACTAACTGCTAACCATGGAACATGAAGTTTTCGTTTATGTTCCATGATAAAAACAGAACAGTGACAAATCAACACAGTGATAAAACAGAATAGGTCGAAACAAAACAGTGACAAAACAGAACTGAGGCAAAACAGAAAAGCGCGAAATAGTACAGTAACATATAGTTATGAAACAGAACGATGACAAAATAGAACAGGGACAGAACGGAACTATGTATTCTCTCACGGCCTTTGTTATGTTGGAAGAAAGGAAGGAGGCAAGTTCTATTTTGGAGGCAAGTATGGGTACCGCCGCCTCATTTATTGAGACCCTCCACACAGCATCCCCAAAGATGACATAGACCCTGAGGGGAAACTATTTTTCTCAGGGCCTCCTGTGTGGAGCTAATGTAAAAAAAAGATAGGAAAAAGGTACGTCGGATGGGTAGGAATCTGGGGTTCAGTGTGTCCCGATCACTCACCGATAAGTCCCAAGCAAACCTCACCCCGTGAACCAGGTAACCCCTGCCTAGCAAACAATTTGAGGTGACCTATGTCAGATGTGTTGGTTATCCAATAAGTGGTTCCCAGGGTGGCGGTACCCATTTACGCCTCCCAAATTTTTAGAGCGCCTTTAGTTACTTTTAAATGCAAATACAAAGCGTGATATTCTCTCTCTCTCTCTCTCTCTTACAATGTTTTTTAAATCATATACCTACATATTATCTCACCACTAAAGGAGATAATATCATCGTCGATCGTCTTCTTCCTTCTCACACGTCTTGTATGAAAGACAAAGATGCTAACACGGTGACGTCACGTACGATCTCCCTTTGGGACTACTAAAGCACGACTTTTATGAGTCCGTGTCAGGTGGCAAAGTACACAAAAGTACCTGAAAAGTTAAAATCTCCATCAAATAAAATAAAAGCCAGCGTGAAAAGCTTTCAGTCCGCCCCTGCAGTTTACTAGGCTGGAGCCTTCTGCCTAATTGAATACACTTTAAGGAACATTTTAGTCGCCTACTTCTCCTGTCCTCTCCACTCCCCGCCCCTGGGAATCTAATCACCACTCCGCGACGGGTGAACTTCCCTCTGACTGCTCTTTGGACCCGTTCACATTTACCTTTGTGGCGTGCGGTAGGAATTTCGCACCTTGGGACTATAAATTAACCTCTGATATTTCCATTGTGGGATGTCGAAAGGTGATATTTTTGAAATGGTGAGCTGGTTATGTCGGCAACTTATTTTGGTTGTAGTTCCTCTAATGTTAATAACAGATTCGTAGTTGTATCGTCAAATGCGTCGAATTCCTACCCAGGCGGTAGTACTCTGCAAGGTTAGTCCTACATCATTGTACATAATGTACGGTTTCATGACAGTTAATCCCCCGCGCATTGGCCCTCGGCAAACTTATATACAATATTCAGTCGGTTTAGGAAAAATACGGTGTACCTATGTACACAAAATACAACTCAATGTATACATACATATCAAATACGGTATACCTATGTACACAACATAAAATTCAATTTGGGAGGCGGGAATGGGTACCGCCGCCCCGCTTTATTGGATAACCAACACCTCTGCCGTAGATCACTCCAAGTGGTTCGCTGTGTTTGGTGATTTAGCAGGGGTGCCCGGGTTCATGGGGTGAGGTTTGTCTAGGTCTTGGAGGCACACTGAACCCCAGATTCCTACCCGCCCCTTAAACCCTTTTCCTTCCCAGAACTCTCCTCTCCTCCTTTTCCTTAAAACAACCCTCCACACAGCATCCCCAAAGATGACATAGGCCCTGGGGGAAATTATTTTCCTCAGGGTCTCCTGAGTGGAGCTCATGTAAAAAAAAAAAAGACATATTTTCATTCAAATCATGGAACAAAACTACCTACACTGTATACACCAGTAAAAACAAGCAAAAACCGTGACGACCAGCCAAAAAATGTAGCCTAGCACACTAATTACATCTGAAACAGCCAAAACACTGTCAGAAACCAGCAAACACATCTAAAACACTAAACAGAAAACATTTTATTTTAATTTATTTATAATAATTCTGTATTTGAAATATGCACCTTTTTCATTTGCTTAAATTTTTCAAGTTTACTGAAGATGTTTATTCTAAAGGTTAATTTCTGTCGTCTTTCTAATTTATCTTTTATGAATACTTTACAAATCTTACAATAATTTTATTTTACAACCCTGGAAAAAAGAAGAAAATTTGCTGACTTAATATGTTTATACAAAATTATTCACATAAGCTTCAAACCTCTCATTGTCTGAGCAATATTCATATTAAAGTTACTAATAGACGTAATTTAAGGAGTCATAATACATTCCATCTTCAATTATTTAATAACAATATTGCAAACTTCAATCCTCTCTCTCGAATGAGTCATCTTTATAATACCATAGAATGTGACCGTATAGATAGATGTCTATTGCAAATATTTCAAATATTTAAAAAAACAAATAATCAAACTCCTACCGTGACACTTCAGGGGGAACAGTTATGTAGCTGCTTTATTGTCATACCTTTTATTTCTTTTTTCCTTTTTTGTTTTTCTTTGCAGTGTATTATATTTGACACTCCTATGTCTTATATTTCCTTTTGATTATCATTATTTCTGTTATCACTGCAAGCATTTCCGTCTAGTATAAACTTAACATTAATTTCTTATGCTGTGAACATTTCTGATTGATGTGTTAATATCTATGTAATATACCAATGGCAATTCTATTACTGTAATAATTGTTAACACTCTGTTAATGTTTCAACCAATAAATAAACAAATTTCTTGGATTTGCGCAAGTGCAATACAATTTCTGGAATGTTTTAACAATGGCCACGATATCACTTTCTCTTTACGATCTTTCATCTTTTGGCGAGCAGCTTTGATTGGACACAGAGCTCTTTTAATTTTTTTCAGATTTGTCCAATGCTTCTTGTTGTTCTCGCAACAATGTATAAATATAAACCTTCTTTCATCCTACCTACTTTCAAAACCTATCCAGTCTGACAATATGTACCAATATTACTTACGTAATGCTTACTGTCAACCTGTAATATTGTGGAACAATAACTTTCAAGGAAGAATCAGTCAATCGATTGTTTTTATGTTTAATTCGTAGAACTGCATTTCATTTTTTTTTATATTTAGTTAAAAATATATATTTTATAGTTTTGTTATCAGGTTCTGCAAGTATTTTAGTATGTATTTTTGTTACAGCTGTTTCGGTTTACAAGACCATTTTCAAACTGTGGTTGAATCCGCTGTCAGGCGACTTATTTATAAGATTCAAAATGTCAATTTTCAAAGGTGTCTTTATCGATTTATTACCAGTTAAACCAATTTTCTGATACACTTATTGAAATTGTATTATGTGGGGTTCAGAATTTGTTTCCCCAACAAAGTGTTAAGGTTTTCTAAATTGTTTTTCAATGACGCTATTGCTATGACTTATTTAAGTGCGTTATATTTTTAAATGAGTCATAGCAATAATGTTATTATAAAACAATTAAGAAAACCTTAACACTTAGTTGGGGTGACAAATTCTGAACCCCACATAATACACTCTCAATTAGTGTTCTTTTCAGCAAATTGGTTTTACCGCTAATAAATCA